>PVJN01006216.1:35638-76789 GCA_004026805.1 Lasiurus borealis | reverse complement strand
ACTGAAGGGTCCCAGGTTTGATTCTGGTCAAGGGCATGTACCTTAGTTGCGGGCACATCCTCAGTAGGAGGTGTACAGGAGGCAGTTGATGCATGTTTCTCTTTCATTGATGTTTCTAACTCTCTACCCCTCTCCCTTCCTCTGTGTAAAAAGGCAATAAAATATATTTTTAAAAAATAAATAAATGTCAGCACCCATCGCAGCTTTTGCCAGGAGACCTGTCAGTTGGTGACTCAGTGGCACATGCCTGGGTGCAGGTGCCATAGAGAGAATGAGCAGGGATAGGAGAATGGGGAGAAGAGGACCAGAGTTCAAGGAGGCATCTACACAGAGAAGAAAAGGCAAGTGGGGCGGGGGGGGGGGGGATGCCATAGGAAGGACTTAGAGGAAGAGGAAAGCTGGAGGAGAAAACCAGCAGCCAATAGGAAGCCAGTGCAAGCAGGGAGCGGTGAGCACCCGAGTCCATCTGGCTCAAATGGCAGAATTTCTGGAAATGCAAGAAGTTTGCCTCCTGTCCAGTACAGGGGCACTCATAGATGAGAGTAATAATCCTGGCTCAGGAAGTTGGCATCAAATGCCAGAAAATTAGGTGCGTGTGTCTGACCTGCTAGGCCACAGCTGGGCATTTTAACCCACTGGGAAAATAGCTTCGTGCCCACTCACTGAGCTACATGGTCTTTTAAGCTATCGGGGAGCTGAGATGTTACTTCTGCAAGGAGTGGACCACACTTAGAAACGGTGTGAGCTGGCTGGCATGCTGTGTATTTGCTGAACATCATGCCCTAGAGCAGGGGTTCTCAACCTGTGGGTCTCGACCCCTTTAGGGGTCGAACGACCCTTTACAGGGGTCGCCTAAGACGAGCGGAAAACACCTATTTCCCATGGTCTTAGGGACCAACAGACCGCTCCTCGGTATAGCAAAGTGTAGCAATGTAGTTTACTGTTGTCATATGAAGACTGTTGCCCATGCTATACCACAATTCAAGACAAAATTTCATTTATTTGTAATTAGAAATAAATATTTCACAATATATAATTACATATTGTTTTTGTGATCAATCCCTATGCTTTAATTATGTTCAATTTGTAACAATGAAAATACATCCTGCCTATCAGATATTTGCATTACAGTTCGTAACAGTAGCAAGATTACAGTTATGAAGTAGCAACGAAAATAATTTTATGGTTGGGGGTCACCACAACGTGAGCAACTGTATTAAAGGGTCACGGCATTAGAAAGGTTGAGAACCACTGCCCTCAAGGTCAGAAGCGAGAGAAAGGCAAGGAAAGGTCCTGATGCAGCTGTCCCCTCCCCCCTGCTTCTGTGCCCGTGAGGTATGTAGGATGTGGTTAGAAGTTCATGAGAAATCTCCTCCCAAATCTCATCACTCATCCACTTCTCTCTCTCTAGGATCCTGGCCAATAGAACATAATCACATATAATGAGCCACAAAGATCAGGAGGTTCGCTTTACCACTGTCAAGCTGGCCTACAAGCTGGCATCCAAGGCTGAGATGGCCCTTGCCGTTCACTCTATGGGCTGAAGAAGGTATCTAGACTTGTGCACCAGGAATACTTGACTCTGGTGCTCAGTCACAGGCCAAACGCTAGACCTGAGTGTGTGACCTGCACTGCAACGGGGAACCCAGCATAAAGGGGGGCCCCCGAGACCCCAGCAGAGGTGCATCAGGAAGGCAATGGAAAACGAGGAGTGCCACCTTCACGTCTAGATGATTCCCTTATCCCTGCTTAACCGGGTCCGGGGGATACTTGAGCAAATAAACTTTCCAATTACAATGTTTACCCATCATCCCTTGGGGGAGACCGGAAGAGGCCTCTTCTTCCCAGGGAGGGCAGGAGGGAGGTTTCCATCCGGAAATCAGGAGCTGGGGATCTGGTTTCTCACTCCTTCCTAGAGATCGCCTGGCCCTTTCTCATCCACATCCCTCCTGAGTCTGGAACCTTCTTCTGGAGAACAGGAACGTTAGAAACATCCTTGAATTGGATCTGGGGCCAGGTTTCACCACTTGGGGGACAATTTGGTTCCCATGAGCTCGGTACTGTACTGCTTGAACTTGTTTCCTATACAGCAGCCATCCCATCATCCAAATTGCAAGCGCGCTGGGAAGGAATTGCACTTTCTCCCTCTTTGAACTCCTTGTGCATCTAGTGCAGCGGTTCTCAACCTGTGGGTCGCGACCCCTTTGTGGGGTCCATCGACCCCCATCACAGGGGTCGCCTAAGACCATCAGAAAACACAGATGTTTACATTATGATTCACAACAATAGCAAAATTACTGTTAGGAAGTAGCAAAGAAAATAATTTTATGGTTGGGGGGTCAGCACACCATGAGGAACTGTATTAAAGGGTCCCGGCATTAGGAAGGTTGAGAACCACTGATCTAGTGTAAGATAAACCTATAACATTTATTCACTCTACTGATGGCTACAGGCTTGGAAACTCTAAACCCATCCCCCACCCCTCCAAAAACAAAAACAAAAGACAACACTGTCCCTTTCCACTTACTTAATCTCTCCTTTTCTGCCAGTCCGTGCCCGCCACCCCTCGATTTGCCCTAGAACACTGCTGGCCAGAAGCACCTCGGGCTCCCCCTCCTTAATTAAACCGGGGCGTGCGGACAGCAGTGCACTCCATCCCTGCCCGCTCGCAGCTCCCAGCGGCATCCCTTCGCTGCGCTGGAGTTAATGAAAAGTGTGATAAGCCCACTGTTTCGTTCTCCCTTAATTAATACCAGCCATTGACTGGTGCCGAAGTCATTTTGGTCTGGATACTGAGCCTCCGGGTCAACATCTCACTCGCTGGCCGTGACGGAGGCTCCTGGTCTTGGACTCGGATAACCTCTCTCAGGCCGAGGCCACCGGGACCTTCCCCATGGAAGACGCTGCTCACCCGGATCCAGGCCGCCCGCTGGCCTCCTTCCCTGGAGCTTGATGACAAGACCCGTGTGTCACCGTGAAAGCCGACTGAGAGTCTAGAGCAGGAACGAGGACGTTCATAACGCTCCCAGTAGCTGGGGGCACAGAGATATTTCCTGCCGATGGTAAGTCTCCCGAGTTATTCCCCTAGGCCAGTGGTCGGCAAGCTCATTAGTCAACAGAGCCAAATATCAACAGCACAATGATGGAAATTTCTTCTGAAATTTTTTAAACTTAAACTTCTCCTTCTTCAAAATAGACTCTCCCAGGCCGTGGCATTTTGTGGAAGAGCCACACTCAAGGGGCCCAAGAGCCGCATGTGGCTCTAGAGCAGTGGTTCTCAACCTTCCTAATGCCGCTGCCCTTTAATACAGTTTCTCATGTTGTGGTGACCCCCAACCATAAAATTATTTTCATTGCTACTTCATAACTGTCATTTTGCTACTGTTAAGAATCTTAATGTAAATAAATATCTGTGTTTTCTGATGGTCTTAGGCGACCCCTGTCAAAGGGTCGTTCGACCCCCAAATGGGTCGCGACCCACAGGTTGAGAACCACTGGTCTAGAGCCACAGTTTGCCAACCAGGGCCCTATTCTGATGGGACAACTGCAGATGACTAGGGAAGAGAGGAAGGCAAGTAAGTCATCCAGTGGGGGGCGTGTTCCAGAAAGATCAATTCTGATTCACTGAGCGCTCTCTCTCTCTTTCTTTGAGAAAGGAGAAGGAGGAGGAGGAGGGAGAGGAGGAGAAGGAGGAGAAGGAGGAGGAGGAGGAGGAGGAGGAGGAGGAGAAGGAAGGCGAGAAAAGCCAAAGATGAAAGGATGGTATGGGTTTTGTCTGGTAGATGGGGCGGTAGAAGAGACTGCCAAGGAGCCAATGTGTGGTGAGGTGTAGGAGGAAGTGCCTAGAGTTCTCCTCCAGGGGGCACACCAGAATCACCCAAAGAACACTTACAACAGACCTTGCTCGCATGCTCACACTGGCCTCAGAGGGAGCCCCAGTATCAGCCTTTTTAGGGGATGCTCCTGTACCAGGGTGACTGAGATGACCCTCCACACCCCCAGTTAGTACTGAGGGCGCTGTGGCCTTCACTCTCCAGGTGCCGCTACACCTGTTGAGTCCCAGCCTCCCTTTGCTGGGAAGGCACTCAGGGCTTGCACTACACCTGATATGATCTTGGGAGTAGAAGCATCTGATGTGGCCTTTGCCCCGGCCCCCTCCGGGGTCCTGACACTGCAGACTCGGGAACAGAAACCCCATGTGGTGTCAAGGTGGCTCTCATCTGTCACTGTTCTGTAGCTGCTCAGAGATGGGGAGGAAAGCGTTTGACAAGTATGAAGGACCGTGTGTGTGTGGAAGGTGATGTCTCATATTAATGGGGGAAATTAATTATTTCCTTTCTCTTCTAAGACTCCTTTTCATGCAGATTTTGACAAGGAACTGCTTTTATTCCCTCCCCTTGATGGGTAGATTGGAATAATGTCTTACAGGTACCACCAATCATCCACTTGAATGAGGTGAGGCCCATTTTCCTAAACGATGCTGCTCTCTGCTCTCTGTCCTCCCTCTGTTTGCTCTAACATCATCTCTTCTGACTTAATATGGCTTCCCTCCCTGGTCCTTCCAAACCAGGAGACAGATACTGTGAGGTGTGGGAAGGGGCCTCGGTGGCAGTGAAGGCACCATGATTGGCATCACACTTCCCTTGTCCTTCACCTCCACTGCCAGAGCTGACCTACGGGTTCACCAGGGCAGCGCCAACAGGATCTGAGGGCCATGTGATGGCTTCTCTTAAGTAAGTGGCTTAGCTACTGGGAGCCTCCTGCTTCATCACTGGTAAAGGTAACAGGGTTGGATTAGATAATTGTTAAAAAAGTGTTAGATCTAACATTTGATAATCAATAGATGGCTGAAAAAAACAATGTGTTCCTTCCAGTCGTTGATTCAAATTGTATGTGTGTGTATTTAAAGAAAAAACTATAGCAAAATAAGGAATATATCTCCCGTGGAATCTCACGGGAAGAGACAAAGACACAGAAAAACCTAAAGATTCCTGAGCTTAAAATCAGAAGGCAATTCATCTTGAGAAGCCAACAGTGATATTTACAAACACACAGCCAGTGAGCTGCTGAAAAGGAGAGACCATTTCCATCCGTTATTATTGAGGGGAACAGAATTTCTCAGTCACCGGCAGATTGTAAATGGGGACTACAGCTCATCCGGGAACCCTGGTGTCACAGGAGTTATAAATGAGCTACTAACTTTGTCCCATTAGCAAGGACACTGATGAGTTGGTGGGGAGGCAGGATACAAGGAGGACAGGGGAGGCAGGCAGGTCCATTTCTGAGATGATGCACAGAGCCCTGAAGGAGCCTGGACCAGCACCTATGTAGGTAGCTCTCTCGCTGTGATGAAGAAACACTTGGCTCTGCTGCTTTCTGTGCCAAGAGCCAACCAACAAACAGGTGAGCGGAAGTGACTGCTATTTATTTCCTGTTTCGGCGGTGCTGCCGTGACTACAGTGGGCATCAGCCTGGCCAAGAAGGAGCTGTAGGCGTGGCTGCCTCTCTGACTGCTGACTTTTCTCTCCACTTAGCTCTGTAGACTGATGGATCCCTCAGTTTTGGGGGAAAGGATGGCCTGCCGGTCTCATTAGGACCCCCTGTAGATTTATGGAGAATGCAAAAGCACAAACAAAATATTTTTTTGTGTTCTCCTTTGATGTGCTGGGGTTACAGCGTAGGTCTCGGTATAAAGGTCTATCAATTGAGCGATGTACCAAGGTTCTCTGGCCCTCTACTTTCTAGCTTCCTTTATGGCACCACTTTAAATCATTTAAATCACAGTTCACATACAGTACAGTGGTACCTCGAGATACGAGTGCCCTAACGTACGAGATTTTTGAGATATGAGCCATCGATCGAGCTATTTTTGCTTTGAAATACGAGCAATATTTGAGATACGAGTAATCGCGAGGATCGGCCGGCTGCAGGCTGCACAAGACCCACCAGTTTACCGCGACTCGAGTGTCTCATAGTTTCCCACGCCTCAAAGTTATGGAACGAATTAAACTGATATCTCTAGGTACCACTGCATTATATTAGCTTCTGATGTATAACATAGTGCTTAGTCACATACCTTATGAAGTGATCACCCCAATTAGTCTAGTATCCAATGGTACCACATACAGTGACCACAAGGTTATTGACTACTAGCAGTCCCGCGCATGAATTCATGCACCAGTAGTTCGCCAATAGCTCGCTGCTGCCCTCCAATAGCTCTCTGCCTGCCGCCCTGCCCTCCTATAGCTCCCCCTCCTAGTTTTCTGCCCTGCCTCCTCCTATCGCTCTCCATTGCCCACTTGTAGCTCACCGCCCCACCCTCCCGCTGAGCCGCGATCCAGTGGTTAAACGCTCCATCATTATCTTCGAGGCGTAATGCCCATTTGCATATTACATCTTGATTATGTCGGGTATCTCCTAGGCTGTACTTTACACCCCCACACTCTTTTGATAACTCCACCCACTGGACTCTTTGCCATGGAAGACGTGCCTCCGATCCCCCTAAACTGTTACGGGTTCCACCTACCGGACCCGTTGTACCGTGTCAGGCCAGTCTACTGAGGAGCTAAGTAAGGCATGTTTTGCTCTCAAAGCTGCAGAAGACGGGGCAGCGTGAGGGGAGCCCTCTCTCCCTCACCCCCCAAAGCCCCAAGGCTCCATGAGTTGGCTGTTCTGAGCTGCTTACCTCAGCTTCTTAATAACTTTTGAGCCACGGGGTCTAAGGCAGTTGCTAGGCACCCGGACTACGATGCTCAGCCAGGCTTTTATTTTAAGGAAGCAGGAAAACAAAGACTGGAGCTTGAACCCCTCCCTGGGACTGAGAGGAAATATTAGATACTATTGAGCAGGGGCAGAGCGGCGCCACGCACGAGCCTGGGGGTGCAGCGGGGAGTGCTTGAGGCAGGGCTTACAAGTGGTTTCATTTCCACAGCAGAGCCAGGGTGCCGTGGAGAGCAAGGAGAGAGAAGGGATGGGGCGGGCAGGCAGGAACATTCTGGAAAGTACACTGTAAGTTATTTTATCACCCTTGCTGCTTTTTCGGGGGAAAATTACTTTCTTGGCTCCCGGTTAGTGGGTTCTGGCTCCAGGGGAAAAACCCTGCCCCGTGCAATGACCTCAGGGAAATTGTAATCAGGAGCCAACAGCTATTTCCATGTTTTGCTTTCTCATCACACTTTCCTGCTTTCCCAGGATTAGCCAGAACAGACGACTGCCCTGTTTAGTTAGGAGGAGTGTGTTAAAACACCAGGACCAGCACATGGAAGCCAGGCGATGCAGAGCTATTGAACTGAATTCTCCTAAGCACATCGTTCCAGACTTTTCTCACTCGTAGGGGCTCTAAGTTCAGACTCCAAATGGCTAGGGGCGCGCCTTTCACTTCTGCGTCTCGCTCTACAGACGCAGCTTCCTCCGGGCCATAACCTGCTCTTGCAGACTAAGGTGGGAGCAAATCAGCATTTGTGCCCCAGTCCTTGGAGGGGTCGGTGATACGAAACTCACCAAAAAGTTGGACCTGGGCCCAAACCGGTTTGGCTCAGTGGATAGAGCGTCTGCCTGTGGACGGAAGGGTCTCAGGTTCGATTCTGGTCAAGGGCGTGTACCTTGGTTGCGGGCGCATCTACAGTGGGGGTGTGCAGGAGACAGCTGATCGATGTTTCTCTCTCATCGATGTTTCTGACTCTCTATCCTTCTTCCTTCTTCTCTGTGAAAAAATCAATAAAATGCACAGTGGTACCTCGAGATACGAGTGCCCTAACATACGAGATTTTTGAGATACAAGCCATCGAGCGAGCGATTTTTGCTTTGAAATACGAGCAACAGTTGAGATAGGAGTAATCGCGCGGATCGGCCGGCTGCACATGACCCACCAGTTTACCACGACTCGAGTGTCTCTCATAGTTTCCTATGCCTCAAGGTTACGAAGCTAATTAAACTCGTATCTCAAGGTACCACTGTATTTAAAAAAAAAAAGTTGGACCTGGGAGTCTGATTTGGATGGTGAGCCAGAGGCTGACTTCTCATGGTCAGGCTTCAGTGACCTAATATCTAACCAGGAGCCACCAGGCCCACACCATCCTGCTGATGGCTCCTCTACAGGGACACTCCACTGCCTCATCCACTAGCTGGTGGGAGTGACAGCCCCTCAGCGGGGCCTGGGGTGGGGACAGTGCTCAGATAGGAAACTGTCTGCACCCGGGCCTTTGGGAATGAGGGGACAGGTCTCTGCCCAAAATGGGATCTGCAGTTTTGTGGGGCCTTTTGCAGAGAGGAGAAGGGCTGCTTTCCCTCCAAGTGGCCACTCTATATGATGTACGAAGGAGCCACTTGTGGGCAATCTAGGGCAGCGCATTCATTGCTTCATGACTGGCCTGGCTGGTAGGGTTCAGTAGTTGAGTGTCAACCCATGAACCAGTAGGTCAACCAGTGACCTCCTGGTTCATGGGTTGACACTCAACTACTGAACCATGCCAAGTCAGGGCGCAAGCCCAGGTTGCAGGCTCAATCCCCAATAGGGGCCCTGCAGAAGGCAGCTGATCAAGGATTCTCTCTCATCATTGATGCCTCTATCTCTCTCTCGCTCTCCCTTCCTCTCTGAAATCAATAAAAATACTCTTTTAAAAAATTGTCCCATGACTGAAGGGATACATAATATGGACACATTATGGTTTGCACACCACCTAGAAACCACGCGATTTTTCAGCCTAAATGCTCATTTAGTTTTTCCAGTAGAATTTAATGATCACGTGCTGACCCTGGACAGTCTATGCTCTCTAATTCCCCCTCTTCCCGTGAGACCATGGTGATTTTATGAACAGAGTGTGACACCGTTATAAAATAATCTATCACATCAACTTGGATATGTTACAGGCCAAGCCCATCTCCTAAAACATAGCAGTGACCTTCTTCAATGGCCTGATTTAAACCCTGCGCTCCTCGTGCCTGAATGCAGAGGGGTTTCCCTGGGCTTGCTCCTCTCCCTTCTGCTTTAGGGTAAACCCCTCACATTCGGTGGAGGGCCGCAGCAGCCCTGTGGGCCACAAATGGTCCCACACTCTGTCACACCCTCCTCGGGCGGCGCCCTGCAAATGCTGGGAACGGAGCCTGGACTGCCCAGTGTGCAAGGGAACTCACATCTTAGAGCTGGTGCTGTTGTAACTCAGAGTCCCCTCCTTCCCAGAAGAATGTCCCCATCAGTTAGTGATGGCTGTCCCCCTGCTCTGTGCCTCTTATCTCTGGAAGGGCCCTCAGGATAACTGACATCACTGTCGGGACTGCTCCATCTTGGACCAGTGGTTCTCAACCTTCCTAATGCCAGGTCCCTTTAATGCAGTTCCTCATGTTGTGGTGACCCCCAACGAAAATAATTTTATGGTTGGGGGTCACCACAACATGAGGAACTGCATTAAAGGGATGTGGCATTAGGAAGGTTGAGGACCACTGGTCTTGAAGGATATGAGAGTCAGTCACTCTGCATTCCCTGGCCGTGAGGGCCAGGGACCCAGCACTGTGGATAGGATATGCCATTCTGAGGAACCTTGTCTCTTCTCACTGTGGCCTGATCGATCTCCAGACACCCGAATATTGGGAGAAGCACGTGGTCTGCATGGAGACCAAACCGGGATGTTTCCTACAACTCACGACCACCTCTAACAGGCCCCAGGCAACGGGACCTAAAACCCCCTCCGCCAAAAGGGACATTTCAGATCTGCCCTCAGGAGAGAACCCCTGGAGGTGTCTCTCAGGAGAGCGAGTTTATGTGCTGCTCTGTCCAAGGTCCTTGCTTCTGTGGACAAGATGTAACTATGAACATCACACCTTTCATTTTTGAAAGCATCTCCGTGTAGGCAATTATTATATGGTCACCTACACTTAAATCATCCCTAATTCTAAGGAAGTTGTCTTGTGTTTAAATGTCTTTAGCCTATCAGATGTCAATGAAGACCATAGGTGTATAGCTCCTTTTTTTAAAAAATATATTTCTCATCTGAGGATATCTTTTTCATGTTTTTTTTTCTCTCTCTTTTTTTTAGAGAAAGTAGAGAGGAGAGAAAGAAAGAAACATTGATTTGAGAGAGATACATAGATTAGTTGTCTCCCGAATGTGCCTTGACCAGACTGGGGAGCAAGTTTGCAACCAAAATACATGCCCTTGACCTGGAATTGAGCCAGCAATCTTTCGGTCTGTGAGCCAATGCTCTAACCATTGAGCGATTTAGGGAAACTCCTTCTTTGTCAAATTCACCAATTCATGGATCCCATATTTGAAAAATCGCCCATTATACTCACTAGAAGCCCTGCCTTCATGGAGCTTACATTTTCGTAAGGAAAGAACCAACATCAGATGATATGTGAGATGTTAGTGGCTATCAATCCTATTTTTAAATAGCACAATTCTCTCTGCCGGTGAAATCCTACATTGAAAATTCCCCAAGTTCTGAAAACAGAGCTGCTCTTTCCAGGCTGGGATGGGGGATGTGTGGTCCAGGGCTCATTTCCTCTCCTTCCCCCACCCCCTCTCCTTTTTCTAACACTCACAGAGACCCCCAGGGCTCTGCAAAACTCCCACGCTGTTTATGATTTGCAGTTAAGAACAAACAAGCTCTCATTGTTCAGCAGAACACAGTGCCGAAAAGGAAACAATACATAAACATGTAGGTTAAGTCACCATAAAGGATTTAAGTAGCTTTTCAGAACAAAAGAAAAGATGTCCAGGGCTGTGTGAATTAAACAGCTAAGAAGTCCATTAATTGCTAAAGGAATTTTTAAGGCGCAAGAGGTCACACTAGGCTGATATATTTTTAAATTTATTTTTAGTCAATTATTTGAGGGATTATGTATTTTAATTTAAAAAAAATGCCATGTATCTAGGTGGCAGCCTCCTGGTGCATCCTGTTCATTTCCAAGTGCATTGTTGTCAGGAGCGGTAGAAAACAGCCGAGAAGACTTTATGTAGCTCAGAACCGCAGCCCCATTATTCAGCCATTTATCCAGCCAATGGTAAACGATTCTACCCATATTGCACCTAGAAGGTGCTGAGGAGGGAGGCTTATGAACATCACACCTTTCATTTCCAAAAGCATCTTACTTCCGAAGGACATAATTCACCCAGGTCTTCAACGGCGGGAGACGGAACGGCGAGCATGCCAAGTGTTTTGAACTTGCCGGGAGAGATGTGAAATTTATTTGTTATTACCGTTGTGCTGTTCACCATCATCCAGTTAAAAAGATGGAAGCCATACTTTCATGACGCTCCTTCTACAATTCCCTGGATACGTAAAAGCGCATTAATGGAGATGGTTAGCCCGCCCATGCCCCTGTCAGACACCGGGGATAGAGACGACTGAGACAATTCAACTGAGAGTCTTCGCGTCATAAAATTGATTGAAGGAAGCAGGGCTAAGTGCCTCCACGGAAAACCGAGGGTGCTCATGAGCCAGGGCGCACAGAACAGTGTGCACGGTTCTCGGAGAGAATGGGACTGGAGCGGAGAGCTAGAGAATCAAGATTCCAAAAAACCCCAAACATCTAAAGATATCGTTCCTTTAGGGCAGCGGTTCTCAACCTGTGGGTCGCGACCCCTTTGGGGGTCAAAAGAGCCTTTCACAGGGGTCGCCTAAGACCATCGGAAAATGTAGTGATGTAGTTTACTGTTGTCCTATGAAGACTGTTACCCATGCTACACCATGCTTCAAGACAAAATTTCATTTATTTGTAATTAGAAATAAATATTTCACAATACCTAATTGTGATTATCACTATGCTTTATGTTCAATTTGTAACAATGAAAATACATCCCGCACATCAGACATTTACATTACGACTCATAACAGTAGCAAAATTACAGTTACGAAGTAGCAACGAAAATAATTTTATGGTTGGGGGTCACCACCACATGAGGAACTGTGTTAAAGGGTCGTGGCATTAGGAAGGTTGAGAACCACTGCTATAGAGCAATGGGGCCTGACCTACGGCTACAGAATGTGGATTCTAACCTAGACCTGCAGTTGAATGAAGCCTCAATTTCCCCTGCAGCAAGATGATGAGACTAGTTCCTTCTCATCCTTCCATGCGTGATTGGGATGGGGCTCTGAGGAAGCAAGGGTACATAGTCACGTAGCCCCTTAACCACGGCATGATCTGAGAAATGGGTCCATAGACAACTTCATCATTGGGTGAACACCACAGAATACACTTACAGAAACCCAGACAGTCTAGCCTACTGCACACGGAGGCCATAGAGACAGCCTATTGCTCCTGAGCTATAAGCCTGTGCTGCGTGTGACTGTGCAAAAACAGCGCGAGATTAGTCAAGCACAAGAGAAATGACACAATCAAGAGACGCAGTACATGAGACGAAAGAGGTCACTGTCGGCATAACACATACTGCTTTATAGCAAACTTTTTTATAGGTAGAAAGAAGGTACTCTACAATAAAAAGGTATTGTATAGTAAATACATAAACCAATAAATAGCCATTTATTATCATGGTCAAGAATGATTAACTCTATAAAACTGAACTGGTTATACTTCTATACGACCGGCAGTGCAGTAGGTTTGTATACACCAGCACAAACCCTTTAGTGATGCATTGTGGGAAGACATTACCATAGTTACAACATCATTAGGTGACAGAAATTTTTCAGCTCTATCACACTTTTTTTTTTTTTTAAAAAAAAGGATTTTATTTATTTTTTACAGAGAGGAAGGGAGAGGGATAGAGAGTTAGAAGTATCAATGAGAGAGAGACATCGATCAGCCGCCTCCTGCACACCCCCTACTGAGGATGTGCCCGCAACCAAGATACATGCCCTTGACCGGAATTGAACTTGGGACCTTGCAGTCCACAGGCTAACACTCTATCCACTGAGCCAAACTGGTTTTGGCTCCATCATACTTTTATGGTACCACCATAAGTTATGTCATCAGTCCTTGATCAAAACGTAGGTAAGAGGCACATGGGTACATAGGGAATAACAGTTAACTAATTACCATAATGCACCACCGTTTGAACCCTTTAGTCTCAGGACTCATTGACATTTAAAAATTTATTAAAAACCTCAAATATTTGCTTTTTTATATTATACTTACTGATATTTACCATTTTAGGAAATAAATATAAAACCTTTTAAATACTTAATGATTTGCTTAAAAAATAATAAGCTCTACATTTTAACATAGGTAACATATTTCTGTGGGAAATAAATATTTTTCCAAATATGAATTAGTGAGAAGAGTTTTTACTTTTTGGCAAATTATCTTCAATGCCTGCCATTGCTAACAGAAGACGGATTTCCATAGCTGCTTTGGCATTCAATCTGTTGTGATTGTTTGCTGTAGTTGATGTGTGTAAAGAAAATGTAGGCTCACGCGGAGATGTAGTTAGAAAATAAAATGTTTTCACAGCTTTTGGGATCACTGCAGATACTCTTCTTTGATGTGCACCAAACTTTGATTAATGGTAGTTCCTTACCCTTAACTTCACTGCGGAATCTGAAACCACACTGATAAGTGAACATTTATACTCTGCTAATTTAAAAACCCCTTTGGATGTCTCTTTTATCCATGCATCATTATGGGACATTGTTGGTTATGAAGAAAATCTTCATTCATTGCTATATGTAGCTCCTTCAAATGTTGACCTATTTCATTATACAAACTTAAAAAAAAGCAACTGTTTATACCACCACCTATCTCGTCAGAAAAGTCTCTATGTAATGGCAAAGGCAAGTTTTCCTAAATTCCAAACTTGGCTTGAATGGCACTTTTGGTAACAAATGCTGTTAGCTGTTGTCCTCCAAGCGACTAACTCACATCATTCATTTTTAAGAAGATACCTGCCCCTTAACCAAGTCTGAATCACCACAGTTTATCTGTCAACTGTACTTTCATGAAAAAATAAAATAAAATGCTGTTCTCTAAAAACAAGGGGTGGAGCCTCTTTAGCTCACAACTCCGAGAATCTAACAAGCAATTTTTCCTTCAGAAAACTCCGTACCTTGTGCATGCCCCTATTTCATTTCACACAATATTGAAAACGCGTGTGTTCAAGTGCTGGGATGTAATAAAATTAATTTTTTGCTACCTCAATAAGAACATTCTTAAAGTTAAACTGGCTTTGAATCATTAATTCATTTATTTGTTTATTTATTAGTTTTATAGGGAGTGTGGGGTGATGACGACTACAGTGAAGATTATTTTGGTCAATTGATTAGTGCTAAGATTCCCATCTTGGCCTTTGTACCATTAAAACAAATGCCCATGTATTGGAGACAGCAAATAATGTCTTCCTATTACTATGAAAATAGCATTGACCTTACCAACCCCATGGAAGGATCTTGGGGATGAATGGATCACAGGATCAATGAATCACACCCGGAGAAGCATTACTGAGATGATAAGTGAGATGTGCTGAGGTGGAAAGGGCAGAGACTTTGGGAGGAAGACGTATGTTGACTAAAGATAAATAAAATTTCAGCAGCAAAAATTGATGACTGCTATCCTGACACCCAGGGAAGAATAAGGAAAAACTGTAAAAAGTAAACACGTGGACTTAAAAGCATAGCAACTGGGGGCCTATATTTCACAGGAGCAAACGGCCGTGCACTTCAATAGTTCCAGAAAGCATCACCAAAACTCAGCGCTCAATAAGCACTGTGGGCAGGAATGACCTTCAGTCATCAAAACAAGGTTAAAATACCAACTCGACTTCCGCTTAAGAAGCCCGGACAGGAAGAGCTTTCTCTTAGCAAGAATCCCACCAACACGGTGTGGGCTCAGTGGATAGAGTGTCGGCCTGGGAACTGAAAGGTCCCAGGTTTGATTCTGGTCAAGGGCATGTACCTTGGTGGCGGGCACATCCCCAGTGGGGGGCACGCAGGAGGCAGCTGATCGATGTCTCTCTCTCATCAATGTTTCTAACTCTCTATCCTTTTCCCTTCCTCTCTGTAAAAAAAATCAATAAAATATATATATTAAAAAAAAAAAAGAATCCCTTAGAAATATTTCCATAACCATCACTGAATCTCCAAGAATCGTTTTGTGGCTTTGTTGAGATGTCTAGTTGCATGGACTAGCTCCTCTCAGATGATGGCTAAACAGAGCATCTCAGTAATTAAATAAAAATAAAAATAAAAAACATGAAATTAGGTAGCATTACTTATCCCGCTTTATAGATGGGCAGTGGGTCTGAGATTCATGACACACACCGACACCGAATGAACCAATAAGAAGCTGGGTGTCATTATCTCTAATCCCATGATTAGGCCACACCCACACCCCTCTCCGGAGGCTGCCCCGTGGACTGTCCTGACCACCCGTGAAATAATAAAAAACCTTAGCCTCTCTGCGAACCTGAGCCCTACCCAGGAAAATCCCTGGCAAGATGGGTACTCAGGGCCATTGACAGGGATCTCTGCCCAGCAATCCTGAGCCCGCAGCTTGTGGCACCGGAGAGAGGTGATGATTTATCACACTGAAGCGAGGCATTCAGCGTTGCTTCCTCGCCAGAGCCTCCTGGTTAGGAGCCCGGAGACTCCCAAGAACACGACTGCAATTACACTGTAGTCTAACCTCGCTGGAAGGAAAGGGAGAATGAGCATCCAGCCATCCAGACGGTGTATCTTAATCCACTTGACCTATCTCTTCGGCCGATGTGTAATGCGTGGCAGCAAAGAGGATTTCTACAGACAGAGGGTGGCCAGTGACCAGGTCTTGGATAATTAGGTTTTGCTGCAAAGTAGTGCTCACATGTGCCACTAGGAATTGTCCCTGAAGGTGGCACAGAGGGGGGGACTGGGATAGCAAAGTGGGCAAAAATCCCAGACCTCTGGAAAAGAGGGCCCGGTTCCAACAAGACGGGGTACGCTCCCCTCACCTGCAGATGCAGGGTCTGCCCAGTGGGATCGGAAGTAATTAAAGAAGTCCACCTACCGATTTCCTGGAAAAACATCCGCTTATCCAGATCAATGAAGCAAACACTTCGGGACATTTTGCATGGTTTTCTCAAATGTCTCTTCACAATTTCTGTGTAAATATAATCTAGGAGTTGAGCTGTGAGGGTCTCATGACACTCTCAACCCGTCTGCTCATTTCTTTTTTTTTTTTTAATATATGTTATTGATTGTTTAAAGAGAGGAAGGGAGAGGGATAGAGAGTTAAAAACATTGATGAGAAAGAGACATCCATCAGCCACCTCCTGCACGCCCCACATTGGAGATGTGCCTGCAACCAAGGTACGTGCCCCTGACCGGAATTGAACCTGGGACCTTTCAGTCCACAGGCTGACGCTCTATCCCCTGAGCCAAACCGGTTTCGGCCACTCATTTCTAACACTATCACACAAACACTATTCTCTCTCACTGGGCCCAAAAAGTGTATTGCTGGGTCCTTTTCACATACTTAGATGAAAGCATGTAGTTTTCTAATGTGAGGCAGAGGCAGCTCTAACAAACTCTCCCGGAAACTCTAAGCTGTTGCTACTTGACATGTGGTCCCTGACCAGCAGCACTGGGGACATGAGGGTGACTGACATGCAGCATCACAGCTGCATTGAATAGCCTAGTCAGCGGTCGCCAATGGGTGCTCTTCAGACCATTAGTGGTCCATGAGGTCCCAAAGGTTGGTGACTGCTGGCCTAGGTCGTTTAACAAGAGCCCGGGTGTCTCCTGGGCATTGTACCTGTGACAAGCTTTTCTTCTGCACTTCAAAGGATGGGGAACTTAGAGGGTCAGCACATCGGGGTATGACCCCTCCTCTGACACACTGTGACATGGCTCTTGCACCATTTAACCTTTAAGGATGTCTGTTTTCCCATCTGCCAAGGGCAAGCTTTGAGTAGATCCTGATTTCCTAAATTCGGATCATCGATCATCTGTATAATTTAAGATTTTTAAAGTGCAGGTTATTGGACCTCTCTCCTGCAGACACTGATTCAGTAGTTACTGAAATGCAGAGGGTTTAGGTTCGACCGACTGTTCTAGATCTGGGTCTATTCTCCCAGTTCAGAGAGAGACAAGCACATATATAGCTTGACCACTAGCAGCCATGCATCCTTGGGCAGAGAGCAGCTTTGAGAGTCAGCTTTTCATCCTGAACATGGAAATATGACTATCAACTCCCTGGAGTTTGGTAGATGAATTTATGAAAATCACTTGAAGCACAAACAAAATGCATTTTGTTATTCTCCCAATCTCCCTCCCTTTTCCCTGAACTTCTATCACTCTTCCCTACTTTGCATCTCCGAGGCATGAAGGAGGGTGAAATAGGTTCCCCTTTCAAGCCCCCGCTGTTCCCTGTCTGGAGAGTCCTTCTCCCAGAAGGTGCTCGCTTCCTCCTTCAGGTTTCTGCTCAGAAGTGGGGCTGAAGTTACAAATCTCTCCCATCCTCCCTGAGCTCTTTACCTTACCTGGGTTTATACCAGAAGGTTTCTCGCCATCTGACATTATACATGTGTTTGTTTGTTGTCTGACTCATCCCTCCTCATCCCTCCTCACCCCTCCCCTGCCCCGCCTACTTCCAGCCACTAGAATTTAAGCTCCATAAAATAAAAATTTATGTGGAAACACAAAAGATCCTGAATAGCCACAGCAATCCTGAGAAAGAAGAATAAAATTGTTGGTATCATGCTACCTCATATCAAACTTGATTGCAAGGCTGCAGTCATCAAACAGCATGATCCTGGCATACAAACAGACACGCAGATCAATGGGAGAGAATAGGGAGTCCAGAAATAAACCCACGCCTCTACGGCCAATTAATATATGACAAAGGAGGCCAGAACATATGATGGGGTAAAGACAGTCTATTTCATAAATGCTAAAAAATGGAAAGGATGCATGCGTAAAAAGGAAACTAGACCACCTTCGTACACCAGATACAAGAATAAAATAAGAATGGATTAAACCCCTAGAAGATAATAGGCATTTCTCTGACATTTTTTTCTCTCTCTGATATATCTTCTTGAGCAAAGAACATAAAAGAGAAAATAAACAAATCAGATTACATCAAACTAAAACGTTTTCGCATGGCAAAATAAATCATTAACAAAACAAAAAGACAACCTACTGAATGGGAGAACATATTTGTCAATGATACTTCTGATGAGGGGTAAATGTCCAAAGAAATCATACAATTCAATACCAACCCCCACCCCCACAAAAATCCAATTTGAAAATGGACAGAAATCCTAGACATTTCTCCAAAGAGGACATACCGTGGCCAGCAGACATATGAAAGGATGGTTAACATCAATTATCATCAGAGAAATATAAATTAAAACCACACGTCAGAATGTCTATGATCAATAAGTCAAACAACAAGTGTTGGGGAGGATGTGGAGGGAAGATAATCCTCCTACATTGTTGGTGGGAATCAAGATTGTGCAGCCACTTTGGAAAACAGTATGAAGTTTCCTCAAAAAATTATAAGATATAATTTCATATACCTTATACCTCACCATTTCCACTTGTGGGTATATATCTGAACGAGCCAAAACACTAATATGAAAAGAAATATGAACGTCTATGTTCACTGCAGTGTAATTTACAAGATATGAAAGCAATTCAAGCGCCCATCAGTAGATGAGTAGATGAAAAAGAGTTGGTGCCTCCATATAATCGATGATTGGAAATGAAATCTCACTATTTGTGACAGCTTGAGTGGACCTAGAGGGTATTATGCTAAGTGAAACAAGTCAGAGAAAGACAAGTATCGTGTAATTTCACTTACAGGAGCAATCTAAATAACAAAATAGGGGGACAGACAACATTGAAATAGACTGATGGGTACAGAGAACAAACTGATTGCTGTCAGAGGGGAAGGGGTGTTGGGTTATGAGCGTATAGGCGAAGGGATTCAGAAAATTGGTAGTTACAGAATAGTCACATGGATGTTAAGTACAGCACGGAGAATATGGACAATAATATTTTAATAATGAAGTATGGTGCCAGGAGGGTACTTGAAATATCAGGAGGATCACTTTGCAAATTATATAATTTTCTAGCCATTAGACTGTACATCTAAAACTAATATAAAATAACACTGAATATCAACTGTAATTGGGAGAAAATTGCCAAATCTATCAACCTTTCTTGGGTAACCTTTGCCTTGAGAGTCTTGGTTTCAGAATGTATTCCAAAACAGAGGGTGATAAAAATACCCCACATATTTTAAATTCCTATCTTTACGTTTAACTCCTTTTGGAATTCAGCTTAAACTTTTCCAAACACACTTTAAAAAATAAATAAATAAAACAATGATTTTGGTTTATCACCACTAACCTACTGACGTCTTTACAAATGAAAATGTAAGATTTACTGTAGACTAACTTCACCAAAGTGCAGGTCACTCTTTCACATTCCTGTCTTCTTTTATGTTAGGGTGACTTAGGAACTGGATTTGACTTCCGCCAATGCACACTCACCTGATGCTCTCAGCTACCTCATCTCCCCTTTCCACCCAGACCGCCCTTCCTTTCCAACTCGTGCAGAGAGAATGCGACAGCAGAGAGAGAGAAGCCAGGTGAGGAAGTACAAGCAACTCTGCATGAAAACAAAGCGTTTATTAAGCCTGCCCGACTCCAATTGGAGTAAGAAACGACTTTTAAGATGGAATCAAGTGATAGAACTAATTAATTTTTTTGTTTTGTTTTTGTTTTTATATATTTTATTGATATTTTACAGAGAGGAAGGGAGAGAGATAGAAAGTCAGAAACATCGATGAGAGAGAGACATCAATCAGCCGCCTCCTGCACGCCCCACAGTGGAGATGTGCCCACAAGCAAGGTACATGCCCCCGACCGGAATCGAACCTGGGACCTTTCAGTCCGAAGGCCGACGCTCTGTCCACTGAGCCAAACCGGTCTCGGCCTAATTAATTTTTTAAAAACGATTCAGGTGTCTCTGAGCAGGTCTCAAAGCCGGCACAGAAATGTCCTGGAACAGAAGACCTGTGGGTGCCAAGATGGTAGATGAATCCATTCCCTGCTCAGGGCTCATGACACACCCCCCCCCCAAAGGCAGCTCGGCCTGATGCCTGGAGTTCTGTGTCATTAATATGCAACAGATGTGCACGTGGCTCATTTGGATCAGACAGTCAATACGAAGTAACGGAGGCAGGTCCTTTTAACGATGCATGCACATATGTGTATTTTAATAATAGAGGCTTATTCTAATGCCCGTGGCTTCAAATTTGAAAAAAAAAAAAAAAAAGAGAGAGAAGGAAGAAAGGTCACCTAATCTCTTTTCCTTTGTGCAGGTGGAGGGGACTCCGCCGAACAACAAAAAGAGGAGACGATAAGACTATTTTAGGCCTGAGCAGGGTAAAACTAAAGGATAATAAAATCAAGGTGATGCCGTTGAAAGACCGCTCATTACCTGGCCTGAGATACGGCGCCCATTGTTGGCGGGGTTTGGAGATTATTTCTCAGCCTGCGGAGGACTGATAACGACTCTTCCTCCTCCTCCTCCTCCTCCTCCTCCGGCCCGAAGCCTCATTGTTCCTGAGGCTGAAACGGTGCCTGGGATGGAGGCGACGTGGTTCTGAGTCACAGCCCTGCCCCTCCGCTCTGGCCCTTTCCCTCCCTTCCGAGGGATGACAGAGAAAATCCAGAATTTATATCACCTCGGCCGGGCGCTGGGACTTTGTCAATCCCCTCCCTCCTTTCTATTCCCCTGACCTAATTTGGAGCAGGGCGATGCTCCCCATAAACTGCTGAAGTTTTCTTTTCCGGGAGAACAATGCCACATTAGTCAACTTAAAAAGACTTGCTCCCAGCACAAATGGTCTGTACAACTCATTCTGCCCCTTAATTAGATTCCACCTTGTTTTATTATTTAAAGGCGGCGTGCGAGAGCTGTGTTTACCGACGGAGAGAAGGTTGGAGTTGGGAGTGAATTTTGAGAGAGGTCGTTGAAGGCTCTCATTGAGGAGGCTGGCGCACTAAATCCCGTCCAGCCATGCAGAGGATGCTCATCAGAGACAGAGCACTGAGTGGGGGGAAGGAACTTTCTCCTTCCCCCCCTCCCCCAAGGCAGCACTGTGAGAAAAAGGGTTTCTGGGTCAGGTGAAAAGGGAGCCCACGTATCACAGCCTTTTTTCCAATCGGATTCATGGTGTTCGGTGCTGCTAAATGGGAATCAAAGATTCTAAAGGCCAAGTTCAGGCGCTTCTATCCATTGTTCAACCTGCGTCTAAAGGCAGGGGTCCTGGCAAGTGGAGAGCAAAGTGTTTGGCTTCGCGGCGCTTGCCTGGGTTGAGAAAATATATTCCAGGAGCCGACTGCCTCTCCTTCAGCTGGACACAACGAATCTCCCCTCCGGGCCTTTCAATGGGGGTTCCCCCTTTCTCAGCTTAGACCTGGCTCATTCAGGGTCGAAACTGGACACTTGTTTCTGAGGCTTTTTCTTCAAACTATAGAGATGCCCACTACTTTCCTCTCATTAAAAGCAACCTCTTAAACTATGAAACTTCCTTTCACCAAAGTACATGCTCTCCCTTCCTCTATGGTCAAAATAATTATAAAAATAATGTGTGTTTTCTAGCTGGTCTCCCCTCCCTTCTGTCGGGTTTTACATAGAGCGGGTGTATTTGCACCTTTGCAAGATGCTTCGGATCTTAATCACTCCATTGAAACTGCCAAGATGATCAGTTGTCTACTGTATAAATGCAATGGATTCTTTTCAGCCTTGCCTTCCTTGATTTCTTCATGGAAAGGTCTAAGACAGAGGTTCTCAACCTGTGGGCCATGACCCCTTTGGGGGTCGAACGACCCTTTCACAAGGGGTCGCCTAAGACCATCGGAAAATGCAGCTATTCCAATCACGATGCATAACAGTAGCAAAATTTCATGGTTGGGGGTCACCACCACATGAGGAACTATATGCGGCCTTAGGAAGGTTGAGAACCACTGGTCTAAGATATCATGGACCATTCCATCATCACCATTGTCATCATTACTTAAATCTCTTATTTTTTGACATCGTCTTTTCCTTTGGGTTCAACATCATCATTTTTATCTTGGCCCTCGTACTTTCTAAAGTTTTGTGGGATAGACTCTGTGTCCTTTGCCCGTCTCCTAGTGTTGATCACTCCTAAAACTCTGCCCTCAGACCTTGGGTGTTCTTGCCCCATAAAATTCTCTTGATATGTCAGCTACCACCCTACACTATAGATCAGATTAAGGCAACTCTGATCATAAGGCAAGCCTACATTTTCAACTGAGGAGAATCAAAACAGAATTTTCACATTGTTTAGAAATAAGGATAAAATAATCAAATGTTTATATTTAATCATTAACTTATATGAACATACACCTTGAAAATAATATAATATAAAAACCAATACACTAATGTAGAAATGTTGATCCCCATCATGGTCCGTTCATGCCTTCCCCTGACCTGCGCTATCAGGCCCTTTGAGATCTCTGGAGTTAGTCCTGAGTCACACGGCACAGCATCTTCGTTCTGATGTCTTAGCTAGAATGTATTTTAATCTTCTGAATCTTCTTATGATTCCAGAAATAGAAATTACACCCTGGAGCACAGATATCTGTTTGCATAAAATGTCGGTTGTTTGGTTTTATGAAGAGGGGTTATATTTGTGATTGTCATTTACTAGGTTGCTTTTTATAAACAATTTCTAAAAATCTGTTTACAGTAATAGCCAACACTTGTAATTGTTAGGTCGTGGCCACAAAAATAAACATATTTAAATCAGGGCTAAAAATCTTTAACTTCTTTTGAAAACCGGTTCTATCAGACAACTTCCTAAGTATTCCTAAGTAGCATTGATTGAAGTCATTTCCTGTTGATATGTCTGCACAAACATTACTTCTTTGCTCTAAATAAGTAATTGAGAGAACGCTTTGGATTATGGAATGCTCTAGGACAGTGGTTCTCAACCTTCCTAAGGCCGTGACCCTTGCATACAGTTCCTCATGTGGCGGTGACCCCCAACCATGAAATGTTGCTACTGTTATGCATCGTGATGTAAATATCTGCATTTTCTGATGGTTTTAGGCGACCCCTGTGAAAGGGTCGTTCAACCCCCAAAGGGGTCACGACCCACAGGTTGAGAACCGCTGCTCTAGGAGGACCTTAAGGTAAAGAGCAACATTCCCTTTCTTTAGGATTAATTTTAGGGGAAAGTCTCACATTGAATGAGGACATTTAGGGTAAATGTGAACGAATTTCTAAATTACATTCTTATCCCAGAACGCCCCTGCATTTCAGATTCATAGCATACTGAACCAGTCATTTCAGGTACCCCCAAACTCACAAAGTCTAGAATTATATTTATTACTTTGATGTCAATGAACTGATCTTCTATATCTAATCTATAATAATAAAAGCTTAATATGCTAATGAGACTGGACATCCCTCCAGATGTCCTTCCAGACCATCTTCCAGACAACCTTCCTGGACCAAGCCAGGCTGCGAGGGAAGCACAGGTCCCAGGTGCCTGCTGGCGGCCAGAGGGAACCCCGGGTCCTGGGTGCCAGAGGGAAGCCAGTGCCAGCAGCCGGGGGAAGGAAGGCCTACTCTTGCATCAATTCCGTGCATCAGGCCTCTAAATGAATATAACAACCACTCAGATCTGCTAGCAAGTCAGAGTTCTGGAATCATCTTTAGACTACTGCCTTGGACTTCATGGGATGTATTTATTTTATAAACTTAGATCGAGCAACCACTCTGTTCTGAGCTCTGTTTTAAGTTCTAGGGATACATCCATCAAAGGCTGCCTCTTCCAGGTGATTTCCTGACAAAATCCACAGCAAATATGGATATTTCCACTCCCCTTTTCAGGCTTCTTGGCACTTGGTACGGGAGTCTATTGCAACACAGGTTATTGTGTATGTTTTTAACATTTATTGGTTTGAAATTGTAACTTCTTTTACTAGAATATAACATCTTTGAAGGCAGGGCGGTATCTCATTTCTGTATCCTTGGGGCTTCAGACGTAGCACGCTACAAAAATCTGCTGGTTATATAAAGAGTTCTTGTTAACATCTATCTAGTAGATAGCTGAGCATCAACACAACCCATTCCTGGCAGGGCATCCATTCCTGGAAAAGTCTACCACGAGCTCATTATAAAGGACCGTGCTCTATCATGAAGTCCTCTTGCATATCTTGGGTAATGAGCGTTATTTAGAGAGCAAACGAACATTTCTCGGTAATATCTCCTAGCAGGAAAGATGTTCCCTTCTGCAATTCTGCCTAACAAAGCAGCAAGGGAGCCAAGAATATACCAGTTCTCCATGGCAACTGGGTCACAGCAGCGTGCAGCCCGGGCCAGGGTTTCGGCTAAATGGAACAGGTAGAGGTAAGCTTCCGTCAGCAGGAGCTGTGTCCTGCCGTGGGACTTGCACTGAAGCATCTCTCCCCAGTGGGACCCCCAGCCACGGTCCCACATGCCAGCATCACCACTGCCCTGGGCCTCTGGTATCCATTTCACTACCTGAAAGCACTCTATGGGGAGCTCTGCCTCAGCAAATCCACCAGCTACTGAGCCAATCAAATGTTCCCACACCCATTAAAAAAAATGCCTCCATGCTCTGAATATTATTAACTCAAGAAGGAGCTTTTACCCCAAGCCACCGGGCTGTTCTTTCATATGTCCTTAGGCGCTCAGGTCATATCTGTCAACGGCAAGCTAGAGAGCCCCCATTTCACTGGCTTGGAAGGGGGACCAGATTGAGCATCTGGTTAGAGGGAGCAGCTGTTTAATGCAGGGCCATGGAAACCACCGTTCAAATCAGTCGGAAGCCCTCCATCAAGGAGAGCAGGCATCAAACAGCAGCAGCAAAGCGAATGGCCTTTGGCAAAGCTGGTCTCGGGGGCAGGATTGCCAGCCAATGAGAGCCTTAGTGAAAATTCACACAAAGCGGGGAATTAACAGAAGGGCAGAAAAGAGCTTGATGCAACACAACAGAGTTAACTTCTCTAGCGCCCGTCTTTTTTTTTTTTTTAATTGTATTACATGTATACATATCTCCCCATTGCTCCCCCTCCCTCCCAGGCATACCCCAACCCCCCAGTGTCTATGTTCATTGGTTATGCTTATATGCATAGATACAAGTCCTTTGAGTGATCTCTTATCTCCGCCACCTCTCCTTAATCTTCCTGCTATAATATCACAGTCTGTTTGACGCTTTACTGCCTCTGTATCTATCCTTTTGTTCATCAGTTTACAATGTTCTTTATTATCCACAAATGAGTGAGATCATGTGGTGTTTCTCCTTCACTGACTGGCTTATTTCACTAAGCATAAGGCTCTCCAGTTCCATCCAGGTTGCTGCAAATGGTAAGAGTTCCTTCTTTTTAATGGCAGCATGGAATTCCATTGTGTAGATGTACCACAGTTTTCTGATCCACTCATCTGCTGACGGGCACCTAGCCTGTTTCCAAAGACCGTCTTTCAGGAAAGCCCCCACTGTGTAAGGAAGGTGCTTCACTCAGATGAAACAGCTACTCCTAACGGACTCTAACTGGGCCAATGACTCAGTCCTCCCCCATCTCCATCAGTGCTGCTGGGAAGACATGGCTGTGGACTCCTGTGTCCAGCACAACATGATGGCATTGGCAGGGAGACCCCGTTTTGACAGGGAGCAGTCTTCTGATGGTAGATCACGTGCTTCTCTACCATCACTGAAGTCAACACCCATAATCTATGGCTTCACTAAGGAAGAACTTTGCAAGGGGCCCTCAAAGCATGAAGGAGGTAAAGATTCCAACTAGAGACTCTGTTGGCCAAGGCTGGTTAACTACCAGCACCATGAGTGCGTGCACCAGGCCTCATACATGTAGAATGAGTAGCAGGAAGGTTGAGAGTGATAGATGCATTAATATGAGGGGATTTAGGGGGATGGGAGATGCATGGATGGGCAACTGGTATACCTTTTCCCACAGGCAGACCCAATGTTAGGCAGCATTCATAGTCATAGAAGCAAAATCAGAGAGTCTGAAACATTAGAAATGGGAACAGGTGGATAGGTTAGGTAGCCCACTTTGTGGCTTTGTAGCTCTGTATCTAGTGATGGATACAACTTTGATTTTGGAAAATGAAAAAGAGCCAAGATGTGGCTTAGAGAAGAGTCCAGGGCTGTTCCAGGCTGTTCTAAGTGCAGGCTTAAGAGAAGTGCTTTAACCTCTGAGGCAGGGAATGGGGCAGGGCACGGAGCCCGCAGCAAAGCCCATCTGGAACAAGGAGCACATTTTGATCTGCAGCGTGTCTGTGTTTTCATTCCCAAGGCCAGATTGGTGGGTGGAATGCAGGACAGAGAGCATGATATGCTGGATTTAAGCAATCACTAGCTTTAGGAAAGAAGAGGGTATTTATTTTTCCTTTAACTGTGAACTCACTTAGGATACATGGAGTAATTCACTTAAAAAAGTCTTCACTTAAAAACACAGACTCCTGCCAAGACCGGTTTGGCTCAGTAGATACAGCGTTGGCCTCTGGACTGAAAGGTCCAGGTTCGATTCCGGTCGGGGGCATGTACTTTGCTTGCGGGCACATCTCCAGTGTGGGGTGTGCAGGAGGCAGCTGATCGATATCTCTCTCTCTCATCGATGTTTCTGACTTTCTATCCCTCTCCCTTCCTCTCTGTGAAAAATCAATAAAATATATTAAAAAAACAACAACACAGACTCCCTAAAAACATTTTAAAAATGCAAATACTGTACACATGAAGTACATATTGATATCATAGGTGACATCAATTATTATTAGCTAAGAAGTTGTTTTATTCTTTTGTAACTGTATGGAGAACTTTAAAGTAAAAAAAAAAAAAATGATGGCTGGTATTTATGGTTGAGGAATACTAGGCAGCTTGGAATCCAGCAAGTACACAGAGTGTACTGACAGAGACAATGAAACGTCACCGACAGAAAAAAAGAAGGCCAGGCTTGTGAAGTGATGCCCCCAGAGTGTGAGAACTTCAGCTAGAATCAAACCGACCTAAATGCAATCACCAGTCTTCAGAGCGTAAACCCTGCTTTCTTTCACAAGATACAGGAGTTCTCTACTTAATGTTTCGACCTGTAAAATGGGCTAATACACCGTTTCTACTGATGAGTTAAGAAATAATACAAATGAAAGTTCAGAGTACAGAGTATCCAGTGAACAGTAAGTTCTCAGTAAGTGCAGAGCATGATGATGATGGAGAGGCAGAGGGGGATGAGAAGAGGGAAGAAGAAGAGGAGGAAAAGAAATAGAGAGGAAAGGGGATATACAAGCCCTTCCTTAACACGAGTTTCTTAAAGAGGTATTTTGCATCAAGGATTTTGTTGGTCCAGGAAGAGAATCTAAGAACGACATTGAAGGGATAAAGTTATTTAAGAAATATGTAATATTCATCAGTCTTAAATTTGTACATAGACTATGTTTGTGCTGATCCTTCTATTTTCAGTTTAATGACTTGTTAAATAATGATTGATGACTGTTGTCTTTATCATCAACATGACACTGGTAGAGGCTGGCAAAGATATTGATTTTGCTTCTGTTCACTCCTTAGTTTCTGACTTAATTGCTGTTGCTGTTAATACAACTGGCTGTTGTAAGAGTCTCACCAAAGGCAGAATCCACCAATGAATAAATAAAAGGCCATGCTGAGAAAATACACACACACACACACACACACACACGCGCGCGCACGCGCGCACACACACAAGAGGCCTGGTGCACAACATTCGTGCATGGGGGGGGGGGGCGTTGTCCTTCAGCCCAGCTTGATCATTCCTAACTATCTGATTTATGCCTAACTGCTCCCCTACCAGCCTGATTGCCCTTAACTATCTTTTCCTACAGGCCTGGTCACCCCTAACTGCCCTTCCCTGAAGGCTTGGTCACCCCTAACTGCCCTCCCCTGCAGAGCTTGTTATCCCTAACTACCCTCCCCTGCAGGCTTGACTGCTCTTCCTTGCAGGCCTGGTCTCTCCCAACTGGCCTCTCCTGCTGGCCTGATCACCCCCAACTGTTCTCCCTTGCAGACCTGGTCCCTCCAAACTTCCCTACCCTGCTGGCCATCTTGTGGCAGCCATCTTATGTCCACATGGGGGCAGCCACCTTGTGTGTTAGAATGATGGTCAATCTGCATATTGCTCTTTTATTAGATAAGATAGAGGCCTGGTGCATGGGTGAGGGCATCCCAGATCAGGGTGGGGGTTCCCTTGGGGTATGAGGTGGCCTGGGTGAGGGGCTTGTGGTGGTTGCAGGCTGGCCACAACCCCCAACAACCCAAGTGGAGGCCCTGGTATCTGGGATTTATTTATCTTCTATAATTGAAACTTTGTAGCCTTGAGTGGAGTCCAGGGCCAGCCAGGGTGTGCGAGAAGCTTGGCTTCCTCCATTGCTGGGGAAACTCAAGCCTCCTACTCACTACTTAGCTGCAGCCATCTTGGTGGGGTTAATTTGCATACTTGTTCTTGATTGGCTGGTAGGCAAGGCATGTGGGTGTACAGGAGGTATGGTCAATTTGCATATCACTCTTTTATTAGGAAGAATGTCCTAATACAAGAGTAACATGCAAATTAACCATCATTCCAACACACAAGATGGCTGCCCCATGTGGTGAAAGATCCTGTCCCTATATGCACATAAGATGGCCGCCACCAGATGGCCAGCAGGGGAGGGCAGTTGGGGGCAAACAGGCCTGCAGGGGAGAGTAGTTAAGGGTAACCATGCCTGTAAGGGGAGGGCAGTTAGGGGCAAACAGGCTGGTAGAGGAGTAGTTAGGGGGGTGATCAGTCTAATAGGGACAATCAGGAAGGCAGGCAGGCGAGCAGTTGGGAACCAGCAGTCCTGGATTAGGAGAGGGATGTCCGACTGCCCGATTAGTCCTAATCAGGATAGGGCCCAATTGGGCAGTTGGACATCTCTTGAGGGGTCCCAGATTGGAGAGGGTGCAGGCAGGGCTGAGGGATACCCCTTCCCCCCATGCCTGAATTTCGTCCACTGGACCTCTAGTATATATATAAAACTTGTGCAAAATAGAAGATTTGGTGGCCATTTTACTTAAAATATAAAGGGTTACCCATCAGCTGACCATGTGTCAGAAATGTGTTCTTTTACATAGAGATCTGTGGGAGCACATGGAACAACATACATGGAACTGGTTCTTAAAGTGACTCTTCAGGAGAGCTGGCCAAGCTGACTCAAGAATAAGTCCTTGGAATTTACCATTTTTTATTCCAAATTAGTAGAATGTACACTGTACCCTGAATCATGACAAATGAATTATTTTACATTTTCTCTACTTTTCCTTGGAAAGTATTTATGACAATTCGTGGCTGTCATGTGCTAACAAATATCTCACTCTAAGATGCGGTGGGAGGGAAGAGTTCCAATTATTTCAGTTCCTTTGTTTTTACTGAGGTTTAATTCACACACAATCAAGCTGCATGGATTTCACTGCTGTGTTTGATGAGTTTTGACAATTGCAAACACTCATGTAACTACCACCACCATAAAAAGAAAAAAAAAAAAAGAGCATTTCCCTTAACCCAGACACTCTTGGAGGTCCTTTTAGTCAATTTCCACTCACCTTACTGCCCCACCCTCTTAACCCAAGGCGATCACTGATTTGATTTCTATCACTATGAATTAGTTTTGATTGTTTGAGAACCTTATATTAAGAGACTGAAACAATACTTAATCTTTTGTATCTGGCTTCTTCTGCTTTACCTACTATTTTTTTGAGATTTAGCCATGCTGTTGTGTAGAAAAGGGGGCCATGGCTTTTTATCGCTGAAAAATATTCCAGGGACGAATATACCACAATTTGTGTATCCATTGTGTTTATTGATGAACATTTACCCTGTTTCCTCCTATGATTAGTGTACATAAAATATTCTTGTATGATATTGTTCTGTGAACGTATTTACACATTTTTCTTTAATTTATACTTAGAGCGGAATTTCTCAGTCATAGTACAAGCATGTGCTTAACCTCCTAAGAAAGTGTGAATCAATTTGGCATAGTTCTCACCTAGTTTCATGCTCCCAGCAATGACTCAATGTATGAGGGTTTTAGTTATTCTGCATCCTTACTGACACTTTGTATTATCAGTCTGATTTATTTTAGCCAAGGATCCCAATTGATTTAATAGGCATAAAAGTATGGTCCTTAAATCTTCATACTAAAGTAAAAAGAAAAAAGAAAGACTACCTTCATTTATCTTCCAGTTACCTGGCTGACACCAATGCTGTTGGGGTTCTGGGAGAGATTTGGGGATCAGCCATTGATCCAAAGTGGTTTCTCAACACATAAAAATATGCTACTGCCCTAACTGGTTTGTCTGAGTGGATAGAACATCAGCCTGCAGACTCAAGGGTCCCAGGTTCAATTCCAGTCAAGGGCATATACTGTGGTTGTGGGCACATCCCCAGTAGTGGGTGTGCAGAAGGCAGCTGCTTGATGCTTCTTTCTCATTGATGTTTCTTGCTCTCTATTCCTCTCCCTTCCTCTGTTAAAAAGTCAATAAAATATATATATATATATATATATATATATATATATATATATATATATATATTTTAAAAAGGAATATGCTACTGAGGTTTTGGTGAATTGAGAGGACGGCCAATGGGCTTGAGAAATTAAATTATTAGTTGTTGTTGTTGTTGTTTTTTAAGGGAAAGCATCTTGCATTTCAGACAAGATTTTTAAAACCACATTTTTATAGTCTCCTAGAGAATGATTCCATGCTCAAATAAGTTTAGAAAATCCTACACACAATTTCCCTTTCTTGGTGCTTACAAGGCACATTAGCTCCTTCAAACCTCAGCACAATCCTGCAAGAGTAAGCATATCTACTTCTATTCCAGCTATTGTCTTCCAAATTCGTGTGTCTGAACATTTTTTTAAAGAAATCATCTATCAATATCCTTTCCACAGAACGTATTTGGAAAATATTGATATAAAACGCTGATGGCAATCTTAAAGTCAGCTTTCTTGGTTTCTGTCAGTCTAGCCATGTGTATAACCAAGGAGAACTTGTGAAACACATATATTGTGAAGAGATTAAAATTTGGCCAAAACTTGTCTGTGTTTACTTATTTAGCACAGGCCAACTGGACAGAGGCCAATTCTGACTCAATTATTTATTGAATCCCATTATATTATTGGTACTCAGTAAACATTAATTATTAGTGGTAGCTGAATAAGTGTTAATGGTAATAACGACCTCGATGATGCTGTATTTTTGCCATTAACCAAAACATCTGAGAGGAATCTTGAGACGGTCTGTTAAACCCAAACACAGCTGGGCTCTCTTGTCTCCACTGGGAATTTTTCACCCTGCAACAAAGAACTACATATGAAGTCGCTACAGAGAGAAAAGCAGGTTGTCTTGGGTCACTGAGAGATGATTGCTCAGCCATCATGTATGCAGAGACAAACCCAACTGTCAGGGTATTCTAAAGCATGCGTGCAATGCTCAGCAACAGGGCTGCTTCTTTAGCTCATGCATCTGTTCCCAGAGTAATTGACAAGCATTTGGCCAGAAACAACGGTTTATCAGGCTCTAGACTATGAAGGTGCTAGGCAACTATGAAGGAACCATAGTTGTGACTTCTTGTCTTTATTGAGCTTACTGTTAGCTGCATAAACACCTTGTCTTAGCTCACCAGATAGAGTCCTAGAAATGCTTCTTTTAATATACATACATACATACATAGTGGTACCTCGAGATACGAGTTTAATTTGTTCTGTAACCTTGAGGCGTGGGAAACTATGAGACGCTCAAGTCGAGGTAAACTGGTGGGTCATGTGCAGTCGGCTGATCCGCGCGATTACTCCTATCTCAAATGTTGCTCGTATTTCAAAGCAAAAATCACTCGCTCGACGGCTCATATCTAAAAAATTTCGTACGTTAGGGCACTCGTATCTGTGTGTGTGTGTGTGTGTGTGTGTGTGTGTGTGTGTGTATTGATTTCAGGGAGGAAAGGAAATGGAAAGAGAGATAGAAACATCAATGATGAAAGAGAATCATTGATAAGCTTCCCCCTGCATGCCCCACACTGGGAATTAAGCCTACATCATGGGCATGTGCCCTGACTGGGAATGGAACCATGACTTCCTGGTTCATAGGTTGATGCTCAACCACTAAACCAGGTCACCCACTAGCCCAGTGGTTCTCAACCTTCCTAAACCCTTGACCCTTGCATACAGTTCCTCATGGGGTGGTGACCCCCAACCATGAAATGTTGCTACTGTTATACATCGTGATGTAAATATCTGCATTTTCCAATGGTCTTAAGCGACCCCTGTGAAAGGGTCGTTCGATCTCCAAAGGGGTCGCGACCCACAGGTTGAGAACCACTGCACTAGCCAGACTAGAAATGCTCTGATCTGGAAGAGACCTCAGAAATCGTACAGTTGTTTGCCCACCTCCCAGCTAAGAACACTGAGGGCCAGAGCCATGAAGGGGTGGGCCCAGGCATGCCACTCATGAATGGCTGTGGTTCTTGTCTTCATGGATAGCAACATGCATTGCCGTTTTCTAACATGCAAATAGTCGTCTCCTCAATGAGACTACTTCTATTCTTCAACACAGATATGTTTATTTTACTTTGTTCTCTGCTCGTTGCTCCCAGCCTCAAATCCAAGCTTCTCGGCTTCTCAGGGGCCTACCAAACTGGCACAAACCTGCTTTTTTTAAAAAATATATTTTATTATTTTTACAGAGAGGAAGGGAGAGGGATAGAGAGTTAGAAATATCGATGAGAGAGAGATACATCGATTAGCCGCCTCCTGCACGCCCCCTACTGGGGATGTACCCGCAACCAGGATATATGCCCTTGACCGGAATCGAACCTGGAACCTTTCAGTCTGCAGGCCGACGCTCTATCCACTGAGCCAAACCGGTTTTTGCGCAAACCTACTTTTTGATACTCATCTCATGTCATGTGACTCTTGGCATGTGAGGTCTCAGCCACCCTAGACCTTTTCGCAAACCTCCCTTTGTACATATGCATCTATCTCTCCCCCTTTACTCAGAACATGCCTGCCCTTTCTGAGAGGTCTCATTAAAACATTACAGCTGAGTGTGAAACACTCTTTGCTCACTTTCTACTGTACAGGCAAAGTTAATCACAGACCTGAGATGCCGAGGCACTTTCTTCTCCTTTACCCTCTGGACTCTCTCCTGCTGGATCATAATCCTTTGCAAAGATGAGAGCATCCTGAGAGCAGGAAATGTCTCATTTATCACCATTCCTCCCCTCCTTAAAACAACTCGTTTTTCCATGCCCCGAGGAAAACACTCTTGGTTTCCCTCCTAACGCTTTGGGTCTGCCAGTAGGTTTCTTTTGCTGGGTCTGTCTATGCACCCACTTTCAATGCCAAGTGCTCCAGGCCCAGCTGCCCTCCCTCTGTGTCGCTCAGGTGGAATGAGCAGGTGTCCTGGCTTTAAAGATCCATCAAACACAAATGACTTCCACGCCTGTAACTTCAGCCCTGACCTTTCCCCTGAAGTGCAGATCTATATATTCTATCTTTAGCTCCACTCCCGGCCCTAATAGACAGCTCATGTTTATTCTGCATAAAGTGAACTTCGGTTTTTGTCCCACAAGCCTTCTCAGAGTTTTCTCCCTTTTCAGTAGAAGCCACTGAGTAACTAAAGTCAAAACCTTCAGACCCATTCCTTCTTCTTTCTCTCTCACTCCTCACACCCACCTACACACAATCTGTTCTCTCTCTCTCCCTCTCTCTCAGTGGTCCCTGGGTTTGGGTCCTCCCCACCTCCCCGATTTCCGGCTCCATTCTGTTCCCCAGTCCGTTCACCATGGGCAATGGAGACTGAGTCTAAGTCAGATTACAGTGGTACCTTGAGATACGAGTTTAATTCGTTCCGTAACCTTGAGGCATGGGAAACTATGAGACGCTTGAGATACAAGTTTAATTCGTTCTGTAACCTTGAGGCGTGAGAAACTATGAGACGCTTGAGTCACGATAAACTGGTGGGTCGTGTGCAGCCGGCTGATCCTCGCGATGACTCCTATCTCAAATGTTGCTCGTATTTCAAAAATCTCGTATGTTAGGGCACTCGTATCTCAAGGTATCGCTGTATGTCCTTCTTCTGATCAAAACCCACTGGTTGTTTCCCACCACAATTAGACTAACAACCAAATTCCTCACAAGGCAGAGAGTCTACATAACCACATGGCTTTGCTTCACACGCTGGCCTTATTATCTGTCTTTGTGGCCCTTGCTGTTATGGAGCATACTCCTTTAAAATTTTTTTTAATGTATTTCTTTATTGGTTTCAGAGAGGAAGGGAGAAGGAGAGAGAGATAGGAACATCAATGATGAGAGAGAATCATTGATTGGCTGCCTCCTGTACATCCCCCACTGGAGATCGAGCATGCAACCCAGGCATGTGCCCTTGGCCGGAATCGAACCTGGGACCCTTCAGTCAGCAGGCTGACGCTCTATCCACTGAGCCAAGCTGGCTAAGGCTGGAGCATACTCCTTGCCGGAACTGTGCGTGTTCTTCCCTTTGCTGGTCGCCTCTGCCTTCCGATGTGCATGGCCTCGGCTCATTCAATCTCTGCCTGAGCACCACTTCCGCACAGAGGCCTTCTCTGAGGCGCTGCCTGAACCCATATTCTCACCATAAAGGCCTGCATCACCTGCTCTCAACCTGGACCACATTTAAGAACAAAGGTACGTGTATCTTGTTTTCATCTCTATCTTCTTCGCTGAGGTTACTGTGAGTCTGGTGGTGGGCTCTCTGTGTGAAACTGGGTAGACAAGACTTTGGATGGTGCTGGTAATTATGGCATTGCTACTGAACCATGGGGGTCAGGGCCTTGGGGAGGGTGGGTGTGGAGACAGAGCTGGGACAAGGAGGTCTGAGATGGAGCAGGTCCCTCTTCCCATCAGTCAGCTGCAAAGATGCTCCCCAGGGATGTGGTACCCACTGATTCCCCAGGGGCCACATACAAATTCTGGAAACACATCAATGTTTTATCCTCTTACTATCCCCCCCCCCTCTAGTCTGTAACACAACCTGCTTTCACATTCTGCCTCTCTGTCCATGTCCCTTCAGAGCTGACGGTTTTCCTTCCCCTTTTCCCTCTCTGCCTTGCTGCTTCCTTGTCTCTCTCCTTCCTGGATTCTCATTTCTTTGTTCAGAAAGCCCCCGGAAAAGGTAAAAGTGGAGAAACGATGCGTGGAGCGTCCCACTGAGAGAGAACTGAAGAAAAAGCGTTGCCAATCTTGAAGAGCCTTCCCCCTTTTTAGGGCGATGTTTTTGTGCTTGCCCGTATCAAATCTTGAAAAGAAGCGCTCCCATTAATAATACATACTTGGCTTTGTGCGGTGCGATTTTACCCCGGTGCGGAGGGCCCGGAACGCAAGGCCTCGGTGCTTGTTTATCCCATGCTTCGCGGATACAAGGCTGATTATTACCACCCAGTCCCTAGGCGCCTCTTCCCGGGTCTGTGTTGTTTACTGTGTGAAAGCCCAGAACAGACTGATAGATCTCACAGAGGGGATGGGGGTTCGGGGGGACGGAAAGAGATGAACCAGAGGAGATATCTGGATATCCTCATAGCTCATGGTCAAGGCCTGGGCTGGGGCGGGAGCTGGGTGGATGGGGACAGAGGTGGAGGGAATGGGGGACATCTGTCATACTGTCAACCGCAGTGGGAGCTTCCTGAGAGCAGTGTCCCAGCTGTTGCCAGCTGTGCTCCCGGCAGGGGGCCCTCCTCGCCCAGCCAGGCCTTTGGCTGCCAGCCAGGCTGCCTGCCGATTCACTTGAACTTGCCCTGCTGTGGTCACTTAGGGCGCAAGAGGGTAGTGGTGTCCGTTGCCAGCTCTTTTTCAAAGGCGAGAAGTAGCTTTTAATCCCATTTCTGTGACACCAGAAGGAAAAGGCCAGTGGATGTGTGTTGGGTTGGTCTTCGCACGCAGCCAGGATTCCTGCATGCTCCCAGGACCTATTTCATACCTTGAACATTGTTCTCGTTAACAATGATGTTTTTAATAAAATACAGCATTCCGCCGAGACCGGTTTGACTCAGTGGATAGAGCGTCGACTTGCAGACTGAAAGGTCCCAGGTTCGATTCCGGTCGGGGGCATGTGCCTTGCTTGCGGGCACATCTCCACTATGGGGCGTGCAGGAGGCAGCTGATCGGTATCTCTCTCTTATCGATGTTTCTGACTTTCTATCTCTCTCCCTTCCTCTCTGTAAAAAATCAATAAAATATAAAAAATAAATAGTAAATAAAAATACAGCGTTCCCCGGTTTTCAGGAGTGCTCACGGTGTTGGGGATTTTGCAAAAGCATGGGATAAACCGTTTTCTTTTCACACAGAGTGAGTCCCAGTGAAAATTGATCTCGGTGTATTTCTTTGTCTTCTGTTTTTGACAGCAGAAGCAAAAACAGGGATTTTTTTTTTCCTCCCTCCCCATCCCGTGTTCTCTCCCTCCTGTCTCTCTCCGGATCGATGGCGGCGAAACCCTAATAATTCTCTAAGCAACCAGTTCCGCATGAGGACGGGAGACAGAGAGCTGAGCCGCTCTCCCGTCCTCAGTCAGCGGAAGGCAAAGAAGGAGACTCCAGCGTTTTCCACGCTTTTCTGACAAGCAATTTTAACCGCTGTCGGGGACATGGCCATTTGATGAGAGGAAGCCAACCAGAGACCAAAGCGTCGCATGTTTGTTTGTTTTAAAGCAGCAGCGGCAGATCCATCCTCTACATCCAGACAAATACCAGTCCAGGAGGCACCCCCAGGGACAGAACACACCCCGAACTTTCAGAGAGCCTTCAGCATTTCCCTCTAGGAGAAATCAGAGGAAGCTCTTAATTAGCTTAGACTCAGATTCACACAAGCTGTACTCTGAGAATAAAAGTCAAACTCTACCAACAAAACCCATACACACCAATTTTTTACTAAAAATGATGTTCTCTCTTAGCAACCGCAGACTCTTTAAACATTTCATCTGGAGCATCAGTGTTACCTCTTTTGAGCCTCCTGGATAGCTTATTTGGATATTCAGCTGCATTTAAGTGATTCCGATCCGTTCCATTGCTTCCATCCTGTTCCATTCCCTGAGCAGACATACATGGAGCATGCGTTCATTAGGCTCTGTCTCCGAGGGAGCCCTCAATTAAGCAGGAGTGACAAGGGCAATGACATTGACATGGGTAGCTGTCATAAGGAGACGACAACACCCAATCGCATATTAATGTTTTAAAAGAGATGTGCAAAACAGACTCTGGGGATTAAGAGAAGGAAGTCGAAACAGCCGTGGGTAGCATGGGCAAGGGCATTAGAACACGGAGTTTTGCTCGGAAAGAAAACGCAACGAGGTAGACCTTTAAACGGAGGAGTGCAGCAACTTAGAATATGTTGGCCAACTCCCTCCGAGGTAGCTCAGGGTGCTTTTAGCCTCACACATGCACAGTTCACAAGGACACGCTCACGTGATTTTGAAGTGATGCACGGCTATGTCAGATGGATGTCATGTAGAGTGGCTTGAAGAGAGCGTTCTAAGAGCTGAGTTAAGCCAAACGGTCCGGTCCGTGTCTTCTCTCCTTGATTCCTTTCGCAGGATATTACTGATCTCTGGTTTTGTGCCAGATGCTGTGTTAGGCACGGAGGTAGAGTGATGAAGGCAGTTCCCATCCTTATGCAAGAAATGTCTTTTTAATCAAGATATAGCCGAGTGCTCTTCCCAACCCGAGCCCCAAGGCAGTGGCTGTCACACTCGTCAGGGCCCCAGAAGAATGGGAGAGGAGTCCTGGCTCGCTGCCCTCTCTGGGCTGTGTGAAGGCGGGAACGAACAGAGGCTAAAGTGCCCGAAGGCTGAGAGTTATTCTAATCCATCTGGAAGCATCTCAGAGCATGTGGGTCATATGCATCATGTAGAAAATGTGGGTTTTAGAGGAGTAATATTTCTGAGCGGTGTCAGAATGATGTTGGATACATATTTTACTTTTTTTTCTCCCCCCTGAAAAGTCTTTCTAATGCTTTGTGGTTCTCATTATTGGGGAAATAATTTTGCTTCTCCAGCAACTTCTGACTTTTCCTCTTGAGCTCTGAGGAAATACGTTGGCCTGTGGAAACTCTGAATCGGACCAATCAGAGATACTCTCTTATCAACATGGGCAAAGGAGCCCTAAAATGGGATTTTAACAGGGCTTCAAAGCACTTCATGAGCCCAGACCGGTTTGGCTCAGCGGATAGAGCGTCGGCTTGTGGACTGAAGGGTCCCGGGTTCGATTCCGGTTGGGGGCATGTACCTTGCTTGTGGGCACATCTCCCCAGTGGGGTGTGCAGGAGGCAGCTGATCAGTGTCTCTCTCTCATCGATGCTTCTGACTTTCTATCTCTCTCCCTTCCTCTCTGTAAAAAGTAAATTTTACACACACACACACACACACACACACACACACACATATATATATAGCACTTAATGAGTTTATAATCATGAAAACAAAACCAGGACCAGAAGTAAGAGCTCCAATACACTCAGAATTTGTTAATCTATGAAATCAAGTAAAAATGAAGATTTTAGTTTAAAGCTCTACAATTCTATCTAAGACTGAGTCTCGGTATAATATCACAAAATGCAGCCACAGAACCCTAAGATGAATATAGAAAATGAAACTATGCACCACAGGGAAAAGTAAACAGTAGATCTGAATAGGTGGGATGGTGGCTTATTGAACCTTCCGCAAAAATGTTATCAGTCCTGCAAGAATTACTAATCTGCAGGTATCTAATACACACTGGTTCGTTTATGCCTCGTGGCGATACTGTGTGTGGGCTTACTCATAAGCTATTGCAAATCCCTTCTTATAAACTGTTTCTCAGATAAGCTAAACTCTCCACTTCTCAGCTTTTCCTGCCACTGGGCAGGTCACGTGGGAGGTCTTCCGTTCTTGAACAACACGACAAGGTCCCCAGGGGAAAACAGTTTTTCCCTTTGTTCCTCTAGTCTCCTGTTCTCACCTTGAACATGGGCATGATGGCTGGAAGGCTAGCAGCTATCTCGCAACAATAAGGTAAGAAACTGTGAGAAGGATGTGTAGTGATCTGCCACCCACCCCAGGGACTCTCTACTTTTCTTTTATTAAAAAATATGTTTTTATTGATTTCAGAGAGGAAGGGAGAGGAGAGAGAGAGAGAAACACCGATGATGAGAGATAATCATTGACCAGCTGCCTCCTGTACGCTCCCACTGGGGATGGAGCCCACAACCCAGTGTCCCTGACTGGAATCAAACCTGGGACCCTTCAGTCCACAGACAGACGCTCTATCCATTGAGCCAAACCAGCCAGGGCTCTCTTTTTCTCTCTCTTCGATACTGCCTTTCTTCTTCTTCCTCTCCTCCTTTTTTTTTTTATAAACACATATATGTGGTAGTTAAATATCCTTATTTATAGTCTATACACATGAATAGATCTCTCTGAAAATTTTTGAAAACATATGGACTAGGACTTTTCTTCTCGAATCAAGTGGAAGCTAAACATATGAATAGAAGTTCATGGTTTTAGGGAATATGAGGTATTTTTTCTAAATATACTATTTTTATAGATTTTACTTTAACCTTCTATCCTAAATAAAGTCATAAAAGAGAATAAAACATTTTCATTGTAATAATTCCATTTCAGATAAAAATAAAGATACTGGTAGCATTACTTAAGCAATGTCTTAAAGTTAATTTATACTCCTGCCGGCCAATGTGTCCCAGTGGTTGAGCATTGACCTATGAATCAGGAGATCATGCTTTCATTCCCGGTCATGGCACATGCCTGGGTTGCAGGCTCCTTCCCCCATATAGGGTATGCCGGTCAATGATTCTCTTTTATCATTTATATATTTTTTCTCTCTCTGTCTCTGTCTCTCTCTCTGTCCAGTCTCTGAAATCAATAGTAAAAAAAAAAAAGTGAGTTTACACTCCTTAGTGATCAAGGAGAAAGAAATAACTAGGTGACTTTTGCACGCAGCATTAACATTAGAGCTGAAATCCTAGACATCAAGATCCAAGGCCACCAGTCAGCCTACACTCTTTCCCTTGAAATTCATAGTCCATTATAGCATACCCACATATGTCCATATTTTCCATCCCACTTTAAATAGATACTAAACATGTATTCCTTGTAGTCAAAGAGCCACAAATCACGACGCACATTTTTGCCACAGAGCTTCAGGCTCACCATTTGTCTGGTGAATGGAAAACAGACGAATCAGATGACTTTTACCCGAGAAAGTGTCTAACAGCAAGGTCTAAGGATGCTGGCTCCTAGCCAGATTACTTGGCTCTATTTATATTCCACAAATGAGCTTTGAATGTCCATTTTTAGCACTTTGGAAGGGAATCTGAAGAGGGTCTAATGTTTTAAAATGATATGTACCAAGAAGCAGTGAATTGCTCTATTGGTAATGGGACTCCCCGCAGATTTGAAGAGGAATGAACATTCACATTTGGAGAAAATATGGTGTTCCAAAAGTTAAGGGGAAAAAAAAGAAAGAAAGAAAGCCAGAAGCGGTGGGTATGTGCTACATGAATGGATTTGAATTCAAATATGGGGACAAGTCTTCTGGAAATACTGTTTTGGACTTCCTGGGTTCTTAGGCAAAAGCCGAGTCTTCGGAATTCTGGGGGTCCGCTTCCCTTGTGGGTGGCAGCACATCTTGAAATTCAGCCAGTGACTTTTTTTTTTAATATATTTTATTGATTTTTCACAGAGAGGAAGGGAGAGGGATAGAAAGTCAGAAACATCGATGAGAGAGAGACATCGATCAGCCACCTCTTGCACGCCCCACACTGGAGATATGCCCGCAAGCAAGGTACATGCCCCCGACCGGAATCCAACCCAGGGCCTTTCAGTCTGCGGGCCGACGCTCTATCCACTGAGCCAAACCGGTCTCGGCAGGCCAGGGACTTTCTGTAGGGCGGGTCAAGACAAGGCAGTACAATCCAAGATGGCGGCATAGGTAAAGGAGTTCATCAACTCCAAACCAGTATTATATGAAATGCTGAAAGGTACTCTTTTAGAAGAGGAAGAAGAAAAAGGTAAAAGCCAAAAAATTATGAACAACAAATACATATCTATCAACAAGTGAATCTAAAAATTAAGTGAATTAAAAATTTGATCAACAGAATAAACTGGTGAATATAATAGAATCAGGAGCAC
>PVJN01006216.1:0-35538 GCA_004026805.1 Lasiurus borealis | reverse complement strand
GGGGGACAAAAATCATAAAGCATCAAACAGACTGTGAAATTACAGCAGAAAGATTAAAGTTAGGTGAGGTAAATAAGTGATCAATCAAAGGACTTGTATGCATGCATATAAGCATAACCAATGATCACAGACACTGGGGGGTTGGAGTATGCCTGGGAGGGGGGCAATGGGGAGATATGTATAAAAATTAATAAAAAATTAATTTAAAAAATTTTCAGATTAAACATATTCCATTTCCTTCCACCTCAAAAAAAAAAAAAAAAAAAAAAAAGACAAGGCAGTACAAGATCTAGCTAACGGTGGACAGGGACTGTCCCCAGGGGCAAGGAGGTGAGGGAAGAATCCCTCCGCCAGGCATAATGTGGAACTAGAGTGGGAGCAGCACCCCAAGTAAAGAGCAAACAGGCAATCTGCAAAGTCAGTTCAAGTTCAATTAACAGAGTGAACCAACAGCCATCAGGATCAGGCAGAGCTGCTGTGGATGGTCAGCCTGGCTCCCGCAGGAAAGCTGACCTTGAAGGCTTTGTAGGGGCTAGGGTGCCTCGCTTTCATACTACATCACAGTTAACCTCGCTACGCCTGGCAGCCTGATATGATGGTCCCCAAGATTGAAAGTCCACCCATCGTCTATGGAGGAATTAACCAGGTCAAGCTGGAAACCATCTCATCTAGATGAGATGAGCATAAGGATGAGACATTTCAGGCAAGGCGCATTCATTTCATGTTTGTAGACTCAAACCCTGGAGTTTGGATGCTTGGGTTTAGATAATGTTACTGCCAGTCTTCCCCGAAAGGAAAAAAACAGCCAACCTACACCCTGAGATGTTAACCAACTTCCACGTTTCCGTCCCCACTGAATAAAAACCCTAAACCTGCCGAGACCAATTTGGCTCAGTGGATAGAGAGTCGGCCTGTGGACTGAAAGGTCCCAGGTTCGATTCCGGTCAGGGGCATGTACCTGATTGTGGGCCCATCTCCAGTGTGGGGTGTGCAGGAGGTGGCTGATCGATGTCTCTCTCTCATTGATGTTTCTGACTTTCTATCCCTCTCCCTTTCTCTCTGTGAAAAATCAATAACATATATTAAAAAAAAAAAAAAATCCCTAAACCTGTGGAGGAAAAGGGCCACATGCTGACCTGAGAAGCTCAGGGGAGGCCTGCATGGCGGTCTTGCAAACTCAGAGACCTACAGTCACCGCAAAAGAGGGTCTCAAATTACACTTTAACTAAACGCAGTGATGGTGGCCAGTTACATCCTAGGCAGGTGTCTTCATTGACAAGGTCAACCTTTACCTTCCCTGAGCCTGTCTGTCTTTTTGCATCTATGATAACACACCCTGAAATGTCTGGGTAACTTGTAACTTCCCTTTCTCTGGAGCCCCTGGGGCACAACCAGAGGTGGTAGGCGCCAGGACAGATACCACACATTCCTTCATTATCATGTTCATTGTTCCTGCATCCAGCTATTTATGTGTCAATCATTTTACTTTTATCCAATCCCAGGGATTTCCTTCAATTTGCTTTATCCCGCCTCCTTAATCCATCACCAATGAATTTCATGTCACCCACCTATGTCCCTCCTTTGATGGCAATGTATAAATACAAATGTAACCCGCCATTCTCCGGAGCATCATCTCAATTCCTTGAGGTTCTGCTTGCCAGCATCTGTCAACAGTTTGGCTCAAATAAACTCACAAAAATTCTTTACAGGTTTCAATGAGTTTTTTTACATTAACAAGACCAATGTTTTTGTTTTTTTAATTTATTGATTTTTTTACAGAGAGAAACAGAAAGTTAGAAACATCCATGAGAGAGAGACATCGATCAGCTGCCTCCTGCACACCCCATACTGGGGATGTGCCCACAACCCAGGTACATGCCCTTGACCGGAATCGAACCCAGGACCCTTCAGTCCGCAGGCCGACGCTCTATCCACTGAGCCAAATCAGTTCCGGTAACAAGCCCAATGTTTTAATTAAATATTATGAGCAAACGGAAGCACAAACTTACCTTTCAGAGCTTAGATTCTTCCTGTTGTGCCTGACATCAAACCTCTCTCTTGGTGCTAAGACACCAGTGCTGCTTCGTGGAATGGGAGAAAGATCCTACTCCTGGCAGCTAGATCTTCAACTTGACCTTGCAAGTTTTGAGCAGAAGCTGGGACCCCATCTCAGTGTTCTAGCCTTCTGCAGAGCCTCAATACATCTGCTTTTGTTTTTATCTGTGACTCTGGTCTAAATTCTTTTATATCCGGAGATAAAATCCAAACTGGTCCTTTCTGTGTTCTCCTTTCTTTTCTTTCTCTTACCTTCCTTTTTTTTCAGATTCTCTACTCCTCAGCCTGCTCTCTCTTAAAAAACCCTACCATAACCCATGTGCCCTTCCTTCTCTCTGGTCTTCTGTCAGGATCCCTCCATATGCCACTGTCTGCAGGTCACCACCTCTTTCCCTGCCTGCCCTCCTCTTGCTTCTCTCCTGCTCCTGCTCTCCCCGGTCCGCATCTTCGTTTCCTCGGAGCACAGAGTGCTGACAGAATGGGGACACCGAATCCATTTACAGTAATGTCAGCAGCTCCGGGGAGAAAAATGAAAAGGGGAAAATGGGAGAAAAAAAAGAAACGAGAAGAGAGAAGGTTTTAATTAGATATCCACGCCACTGACTCACACTCACTATGCAAATTTTTTAGCCCTTCCATTGTTAAGCGAAATGAGAGTTTTATTTAAATGTAAAAGTGGCCGGAGAGGAAGGAGGGTAATTAAGTGGCGCAGAAATGTACGCCCGTGTCTTACAGTGCCTGTAATCACATCTGGAAGCTAAAGGATCCTGCTACCCGGAGCGAGTGGTGAGCCTCGGTTTAAGACCACCTTTGTAAGAGGAGGAAGATGATGATGGTGAGGATGATCATTTCTTCGTGCGTGTGTGAACCTAGGTAGACTCTGGTTCCAAAGTACAGTGGCACCTCGAGATACGAGTGCCCTAACATACGAGATTTTTGAGATACGAGCCGTCGAGCGAGCGATTTTTGCTTTGAAATATGAGCAACATTTGAGATAGGAGTCATCGCTCGGATCGGCCGGCTGCACACGACTCACCAGTTTACTGTGACTTGAGCATCTCATAGTTTCCCACGCCTCAAGGTTACGGAACGAATTAAACTCGTATCTCGAGGTACCACTGTACTTCACTCCCCTTATCCTGTTGGACACTCTGCAGCATTTCAAGCCACGTAGGGCTGACAGACTAGCTCCTTTGTGCAGATGAGACCTAGGGCTCAACATGTGATGCTTCAGGTTCAAGATCTTCTGGCAGCAAGCAGGAGGGCCACCTGGCGCTTTCTCCCATGCCACTGGGCAGGACTGGCATCCCCGCACTAATGAGAAAGGCTCGGTGCCAGAGGTAACACGCAGGACCTGAGCTCTGAAAAGCAAGTTGGATGCTTCCCTTGGCTGATGGCGTTCCATTGTAACGTTGGGGGCAGAGAAACTGCTACCCTCCCTCAGAGGTTTTCCTTTGTGCCATTAACGATGCTTTGAAGCAAGGCCGCACTTGAGAACACTGTAATTCACAGCCTTCGGCGCGGTGGTAATTACCTTTACTTTTCTGGGATGTATTGATCACCCCTGTTTTGTCAGGGAACGCGCGGTTTCCTGTCTCCACTGTTGCACAGAGTGCTCTAATTATAACAATACGATTCTATTAGCAAAAACCTAATAACGCGGTAAACAAATCAAATGTGTCTGAGATTGGGCTCAGGGAAGAGAAAGATGGGCCCGTATTACAATGCAAATAGTTCTAGAAATCCTAAAAAAAAGAGTGAAATCATAAACATTAAACATTTATTATCACTCAAGAAATGAGATCGCTTTGAAAATAGAAGCTAGCACCATGCTTACCAGAAGGAGAAAAAAATGCTAGAGGCAATATGAAAGCAGAAATAACACAAAGTCTGTCAGTTATAATTATTGCTGTTCCACGTGTTTTCGAATATTCTAGCCAGTGCAATGAGACAGGAAAACATAAAGAGAATGCATAAGGAAGTAGACAAAAATAATTTTTTCTCTTAAAAAATGATATGATTTTCTACCCAAATAACACAAAGATTATACATATTTCACCTTGTTTAGAATAATGAAGGCTATATAGATGTGTTGGATCCTTTCAAACAGCCTCGCATATCAAACATATAAAGATACCTTTTATGTGCCCTTGTTAAGAGCAAAAAAAGATTGATGCTTCAAAACTGTATCAATGTTTTAAAACATCGGGGAAAAAAAGAAGTATTACACTAGGAGACCCAAATGCATTTTCCCCATCTTCGTATTAAAATAAATCACAAAATTTTAGAAAAAATAAATATATTCATATGTTTAGGAAAGCTGAGGTTGAAGCATCATCTATTTCCCCAAATTAATCAGAAATGATACTACTTATAAGGCAAATGGAGTTGGATTGAGTAAACAGAGACGTTTTAAAATCATGGGTAACTTATCTTTATGTAACAAGGATTACCAAGGAGGCGGGAAGGACATATATACCTCATAATTAACTTTCTCCTTACTCTAACAGTAAGTTTTCAACCATGAGAAGATTAAATAGGCATTAGCGATACTATCATTAACCTTATGAAATGATACATCAGTTAGTTACTTATTTCTTGATAACAAGTTACCTTAAAACTTGGTGTCTAAAACTATAAATATGCACCATCACACACCATTTTTGTGAGTCAGGGATTTAAGTGGTTGTAGGTCCTCAGACGTTTTCATGAAGGCGCAGCCACGGTGTCATTCGGGACTACCATCTTCTAAGGGATGATTAGGGTTGGACTGACCTGTGACTCCGATTCACAATTATTTATTTTCTGCTAGAGATGTTATCATCAATAGTGCTGCCATTTCAGCAAACTGGATTATTTCCTTGAACTACAAAATTAGTATCAGCCCAGCATACTTTGGAAAACCGTGCGAGTTTATCCTAAATTTATTGCTCCATCCAAATGCAAGCACACGCACACTTGAATTAAGCAATCACAACCATCGGCCAGACTAAACAAGGGCAGCCTCTGCTCTCACAAATCAAGACCCTCTGCCGATCTCATAACACAAAAATAACACAGGATGCAGGAGGTGCTAATTATTACTGTATGAGTACTCCTAAATTTTCTTAAAGTATCCATGGAGTCTGGATTTCTCATTGGAAAAATAACACTATTGTCTGCTTTCTATGCGTGCGGTATAGAGTCAGATAAAAGAGTAATATGCATTTAGCCAGCACAGGGCCTGACACAGAGGGATACTTTTTAGATTTGTGATTATTAAGAACAATGAAGGATTCTAAACTATTTTTAAAAAAATACATTTCATTGATTTTTTACAGAGAGGAAAGGAGAGGGATAGAGTTAGAAACATCAATGAGAGAGAGACATCGATCAGCCGCCTCCTGCACGCCCCCTACTGGGGATGTGCCTGCAACCAAGGGACATGCCTTTGACAGGAATCGAACCTGGGACCTTTCAGTCCGCAGGCTGATGCTCTATCCACTGAGCCAAACTGGTCGAGAGAGAGAGAGAGAGATATATGACTGATTTGAAGGGGAGAATGGAGAAGCCAACATGCATATAATTAAGTTTTCTCAGAACAAACTAGAGAGAAGCAACAACCAAGTATTTGATCGATACTTCCTTGAGCCAGCGAAAGGCCTGTGCATGCACAATAATGGGAATGGGATCACCCCATTTTAGAAGTCAGTTAGGAGAGAGACTTCCACACCTCTGGAGAGCATTTTAAACACAAAGATAAAGGAAATAATCTCTTCATACCTCTAAGCAGAAAGTCAATTACTCATGAAGTTATAAACATCAGAAAAATAAGGCCCTTGCGTGCTCTGCTTTTCCACTAAATGCCACCCGTAAGGGAGTGGTGACTCTAGGAGTTTGGAGGATCAAGACTGTGTGACCTGTGTGTCTTAGTCTCAGGGAAGATGCCCACCGTGTTTCCTGGCAACAGAGAGATCTCTCTAGAAACACGGTCCTTGAGCGATGGTGTCCATGTGGCTTATATTGTAGCTCCAGCACCTACCACAGCTATTGTTGCAAAACACGTTTCCAATAAATATTTATCACGTGAAAGAAAGAAAAAATACCCCACGAATCAGAAAATACACCACTCACACATCTCTTTGTTCCAGTCTTGAAATGTATTCCAAACAATTTAGAGAGGAAACAAAGGGAAAAGCGAATGAATGGCACCTCTGAAGCATCTATGAAAGGCCTGGTGGGGACTGACTCAAAGAGAGGAGGCGAAGCGATTGTTATAAATCTGACAATTAAAGCCCGATGAATGTACACATGTATGAGTGCGTCATCTCGGGTTCCAAATTAAAATGTGGTTTTGATAGGAGACGGGAGTGCAAAGACAGGAGCGAGGACAGAGGGAGCCATTGTCATTCCCGTCTCAGAGAGGAGCGCGCGCGAGCCCATTTCACTCAGCTTGAATAATTAGATTCACACAGATTAAAAATACTTCTGGGGGACTTCAATGTAAGTACCAGCGTGAATTAAAAAAAAAAACAAAAACATGATAGATTCGTTTCAAAAAAAACGACAGAGGATCAAAGCGAAGAAAATGAGTTTCAGAGAGCACCGAGTCTGCAACACGAGAACTGCGCGACAGAACAAAAGCAGAAAAACAAAAGAGATGACAAGGAGCAAACACATCCATTTTAATAATACTTTCCACCGGGTTCAACTCCCTATTTAAAAAAAGATAAAATAAAAAGGAGAAGAGGCTCAGATCGGACTCCAGCGAAAAAACGAAAACAACATATTTCTGTCTGTTTACAAAAAATACACCTAAATTAGAATGACAGGTTTGTTTTTTGTTTTTTGTTTTTTGTTTTTTGTTTTTTTTTTCAGTTAGGCACATGTATTTTTAGCCTTAACAAATTCAAAGCAGGAAATGCAATTCTCGAGTCAGATCCAGTTAAATTCAAGACTGAAAACATGCGATTGTAAAAAGGAGTCATTTACATTGATTAAGAGGACAATTCATAGTGAAGTTTTAATTAGTTGTAAAATGTATGCCTTAACTGTAGAAAGCAAAATGTACTAGAAATGCATCAAAACACTATTAAAATCTACTGTTCTTCACTTTTGGTTTCGTAAAGTTTGAGGAAACAAATGATGTATTAAGGCTTCACACATGCTGAATAACGGAAGTATCTATCTGTGTGGATATGTATATTTTCTGATATTTATATAGTATTTATAAAATATTTTATTTCATATGTATATCTATGTGTATATATATGTATTGATTATATATACATTGTATATTGCAGTGGTTGGCAAACTGTGGCCCGTTTGCTGCTCTGTTGACTAATGAGTTTGCCGACCAATGGTATATTATATATATTTTATATAGTACCTACTATTGTGTCCTCATATGTTAACTTAAATATTTGAGTTCCATGAAATACTTATCAAAATTGATCAAATAAATTTCAAAAATTTACTTCAAGATCAACAACAGTAACAGGTTAGAAAAAAATTGCCAAAGAACTACTCAGCAGCCAGGCTAAACTTGGAAGAGTTAAAATGGAACTTTTGTCAAAATTGTAAGAAACATAAATTCCTTATTCTATTTACAATGATCCAGGGTACCCGGTTGGAGGTGAATGTTGGGGGTAGGGATGGGGGAAATTGAGCAAAAAAGAAAAAAAAAGTGACAATTCATGGATAGGAATAGCAGTGTGATGAATAGAGGTAAATAGGGGTGAAGATTGAAGAGGGCAGGGAGGGGATAAATGGAAACGGAAAAAGTGAAATAAAATTCACAGAGCAAAAAATGTAATAATAATAACAAATAAAATGATACAGAGTGTAAAAAAATAAAAATTCTGCCCACTCACTTAGCTATGATAATATAAACAATACTTACAAACAAATTTCTTAAATATGTGGTAACCTACAGACGTTTCTATTTTACTATTAATAGTAAACAATAAACAAAATAGTAACAAATGGAATATTTCAACATTACAAAATGCAATGTCATCGTTTATATGTACATTGATTGAAAATACATATAATTATTTCTATAATTTGTCACAAAAACTAATTTAATAAAGCCTATCCTGTATGAACTAAGTATTTCTATTGAAATAGAAAGCGAGGCATTATTTAATATAAGGGAGCTCTCTCAAGCCAGCATCATAGGAGAATGCTGAGATGTTTCTATTACAAAGATAAAGAAGACACAGATCCCTTGAAACATTACTATTATTAAATATTGCTTTGCAATACCAATAACACAAATTATACTCAAACTCTTTCTGCAAATAATTTAGGGAGAAACCCAAATAATTTTATAAAGACCAGATTACCCTGAATACCAAAACCAGACAATATCATTACTGACCATCAGCCTTCATGAACACAGAGGCAAAATCCTTAACAAAATACTGCCAAACTTAATCCAGTAATATACAAAATGATAGTATGTTAAATCAAATAAGATTTATTCCAAGAATGCAATTTTAGCATCAAAATGTAATTTGTCATCATTTATTAGATGATCATCTCAGTGATGCCAAACCAAAATTTAAAAAAAATGCAATATCCATTCTCACACGATACAAAAAAACAAAACAAAAACAAACAAAACGAAATTTCTAGCAGCTAGAAAAATAAGATAACTTCCTCAATCAGATAAAGGTCATCTGTGAAAAACTTGTAGATGACATTATACTTAATGGGGAAAAGTAACATGTTTTACTTGTAATAAAGAACAAGACAAAGATATCAGCTGTCATTATTTATATTTAACATTATATTGGTGGAGAACCTAGCTAACACAATAAGGCAGTGAAAAAAATTAGGCATACTGATTGGTAAATAAATATATACATACATAAATAAAATGGCTTTAAATCCCAGAAGATGATCAATCATGTAAAATAATCTTAACTAATCTAAAATACATTCGAATTAATAAATAAATTTAGCATTGTCAAGGATGCAAGGTCAATATAAAAACAGAACATTTTATTTCTTTAGGTTTTCAGTGAGCAATTGACATTTTAAAAATACCCTGGAACTCTACACGGGAAGCTATAAAACATTGTTGAAAACATTAAACAAGACCTAAATAAATGGTAGAATTTATTTTATGGTTTGGAAAATCAATATCGTTCAGATAGATAGTGTCCAAAAATGTCAATATATTTTTAATCAAAATCTCAGTAGGCTTTTCTGTGGTATATATTCTCAAAATGATTCTAAAATTATATAAAAATACGAAGAACATAGATTGGCCAATATCTTGAAAAATAACACATTTAGTGACTTATACTGTCTGATTTTAAGACTTATTACGAAGCTACAGTGATCAAAATAGTATGGTATGGCACACAGATAGACATATTGATTGAAAGAACAATAGAGTCCAGGAAGAGATCTAAATAATGCTCAATTGATTTTGACATGGAAACCTATTCATTAGGAAAGGAACAGTATTTTCAACGGATGATGTTGACTTAACTGAAGAGTCATATAGGAAAAAAGAAATCTCATTTGTTGAGACCTGACCTCCCACTATGCACATAAAACAACTCACCTGGATCTTATCACTAAATAAAGAAGCTAAAGTTAAAAAAACTTCTACAATAAAACATAGGAGACAACATTTATAACTTTGAGTTACATCCTACCCTATGTAATAGAAGGCTAATATACAAATTGTCCCCTAGGTGCAGCGCATTTGCACATTACCATCAATTCAATAGGTTTCCTTATTTTCATACCCAGTGTTAGCCCAACTCCCAGTTTGCGATGATGTGCACTGACCAGCAGGGGGTGGTGCGGAATGAAGGAAGGCCCTGATCACTGGCCTGGCATAGGAACCATACCTGTGCACGAATTTCATACACTGGGCCTCTCATTTTTACATAAGATCGGAAAAACTAGAATTGTAAAATGAAATATTAATAAATGAGCTTCATCAAACGTAAAAGCTTTAAAGCTTTGAAAAGCTCCATAAAGAAAATGAGGAAGCAGGCCATAGGCTGAGAGAAAGTATTCTCAGTTCGTATATATGACTGTTGGGTTTCGATCTAGAGTCTATTAATAACTATTACAGCACAATATGTAGAAAAGAAATAACTCCACTAAGAATAGTCTGATTTCAACCAACACTTCACAAAAGAAGACACATAAATTGCCAAAAAGTGCATAAAAAGATACTCACTAAAAATGCAATTTAAAACCAGCATGCGATTTCCCCAATATACTGATTAGAGGAGATAACATATAAAAGAGAGAATACCATATGTTAGCAAGCACGGAATGATAGAAGTGTAATGCTGCAATCACTTTGAAAAGCAATTAGCAGTTGCTTGTAAAGTTAAGTATAAACTTATTCCATCCCTTTGCATTTACTCAAGAGAAATGAAAATACATGCCCATGAGGAAATCTCTGCATCAGGGTTCATAGTGGATTTATCCATAACTAGAGGCCCAGTGCATAAAATCGTGCACAGGAAGGGTCCATAGGCTGGCGTGAGATCAGGCCCAGCTGGGGCTTTCCCCTGGCTGCTGGCTGCCTGTCAGGGCCTTCCTTTGTTCCGCACCACCCCCTGGTGGTCAGCGCATGTCATAGCAAGCGGTAGAACTCCCAGTTGGCCGAACTTCCGAGGGGTCAATTTGCATATTAGCCTTTTATTATATAGGCTAGTCAAAATAGAAACAAGCAAATGTCCATCAACTTGGCAAATGAGGAAAAAAATATGGGTGTGTCCATATAATGAAATACCACTCAGCAACAAATAGGAAAGAACTACATACAACAACATGAATGAAACTCAAAAGTGAAGTGAAAGAAGACAGAAAAAAATAATATATATTCTACGATTATATAAATTTATATTTTTTTCTAGAGTCTAAATATGTTGTTGTGTATAAAAATTTTTAATATATAGTAACAGAAAAGCTCGGTGTTTGACTCAAACTGGGAGTTAGGCTAACACTGGGTTTGAAAATAAGAAAATGTAGTGAATTGATGGTAATGTGCTAATGTGCTGCACCTTAATTAGGGTGGTGGATTGAAAAATGTATACAATTGTCAAAATTCACCAATAATGGTTGAATCTTGGGGGTACCAAGCTAAGTGAAATTATTCAGACAGAGAAAGGCAAATACTCTATGATTTTACATGTAAAATCTAAAAAAAAAAAATAAAAAAAAACCAAAAACCAAGTCTTAAAGTTGGACTAACTTTTAAGAGGCATATCCACTTCTTTCAGGAAGCCATTCCTGATTCTCCTATATTTCCCAGTTAGTTAAATAATCCTCTCTTACAAATCCACGAAGTTCTCGTACAAATTCAGTGGTTGAACATAGGCCTATGAACCAGGAGGTCACAGTTTGATTCCAGATCAGGGCACATGCCCAGGTTGTGGGCTCAATCCCCACTAGTGGGCAAGTAGGAGGCAGTCAATCAATGATTCTCTCTCATCATTGATGTTTCTCTCTCTCTCCTTTCCTCTCTGAATAAAAATATTTAAAAAACATACAGATGTACAAGGTTTTGATTGTATTAGTAGTATACCTATCACATTGTTTTATAGCTATTTGTTTTAATACGTGGGTCTTCACTAAATGTGAGTTCACAGCGCAAAATGTCCTCTCTTTAACTCCAGTGTCAGACACAGCAGCTGCCACATACTGGGCACTCACCGATCCTTTCTTGAATGATTGAATGAGTCCATGAATAAATAAATAATTGAAGGAATGTTGTTTTCAGCTGGCAATCAATTTAGCCAGTCTGGGTCTCTGTGTGTACATAAAACGTGTATGCTCGTCCCGGTGTTTTATTTTATCATATTTATTTTTCTGTCTGCATTTTGACAGGAGACCTTTGTGGAAACTGAATGAGATTAAGTGAAAGTGGCAAGTGAGAAAATTTAAGGGACGGTTTCAGTGGTAACGATGATGGCAATGATGACAATGTCATTGCAATGCTCTCTCAGACCGAAACTTGCAGGCAACGCGTGCAAACAATAAGTCCAGAGAGTCGGCAGAACAGGAAGGGTTGGCAGTTACCAAGGATCAGACTTAGGCCCAGGGCGCTCTGATGTGACCAAGTTGGAGGGATCAATAGATTTTAAAAATAAAAGGCGGGCAGAAAACGGTTTGGCTCAGTGGACAGAGTGTCAGCCTGCGGACCAAAAGGTCCCAGGTTCCATTCTGGTCAAGGGCATGTATCTTGGTGGCGGACACATCCCCAGTAGGGGGCGTGCAGGAGTTGGCTGATCGATGTCTCTTTCTCATTGATGTTTCTAGCTCTCTATCCCTCTCCCTTCCTCTCTGTAAAAAATCAATAAAATCTATTAAATAAAAAAAGAATGAAGGAAGGCGAGGCACAAGCTCAAAGACCAGCTGCCTTTGCAGCAGCATCTCCAGGAGACAGGGATGTGCCGGCCAGCCAGGTGCCTCAGCTCGGATGCTGTCTCTCTGTCCTCGCTGCTGACTGCGGCTGGGCTCCCAGGGGTGTGATTTCGGCTGGAGGTGCCACCTGAAGCTTCCGGGCACATTACAAGCAGAGGCGCCAGAAATCCGGGAGATTCTTAATCTAGGACTCAGACTCCTGCGGCCAAGCTGCTCCGCTCTAACAGCATCCGTGCCCTCTGGACATGAACTGCGGCCAAAAACGTATCTGCAGAGCCCTGGGGCGTTTGGAACCGAGTCAGGGAATTAAGGGGTGCGGGGAGGGGAGAGAGGGAGAGGTGGTCGGTTTACAAGCTGGCTCAGGAAGACAAGGGTCCAAACACCATGATGGGCAGCTCCCTGCAGCCCAGAATGCGCTCAGAAAAGGTCTTATGTCTATATTAGCGGAGCTGGCGGCATCCTTACTGCCCACAAGGGAGGCAGGCCCTCTCTCTGCGGATGTAATGACTGCGTCCGGTGCCTGCTGTGCGGGGACAGGTGGGCACAGGCTCAGCGGAGAGGGAGGAGGCCCCAGAGAGCCAGGACGACAATGGTGTGGAGCGTTGGGGCAGGCTGAGCCAAGCCAGGGAAAGGAGGAGAATTCGGCAAGAGGATGTCTCTGTCACGTCACAAAACATTTCTCTTAGGAGCCGACTATCCAGAGTGTCATTGAAATCAAACTATTGCCAGCTCTCCAAGGGGTTAGTTACCTTTCCCCCAAAATGACTATAGAGTGGGAAACCTTGAACCCAGAAGGTGAATGGGATAAAAAGGAATTGCAAAGAAGAAGAAAGAAGAAAGAAGAAAGAAAGAAGAGAGGAGGAGGAGGAGGAGGAGTAAAGGCAGAAAAGGACTTCCATGCTTGCCTCTGAGTAATGAGGCTTCGCAGAGGGTTATTGGGGGACGGGGACCCCTTAGGTTGATATTTCCGGGGAGAGGAAGCTTCCTCACCTCCTCCCGCCACTCCAGGTGTTGTCTGTGTGTGAGTCAATAGCGGCCTCCAGCTGGGATGCACAGATTCAAAGTGAGAATCAGCTATTTCTGCTTATGAGACCAGGCCCCCTTGACCCTGTGGCGGTCACCATTCAGCGGCTGGACATTCCTAACACTGCAGTGCCGCCCCTGAGGAAAGTCCTCGAAGCAACTGCCCGTGTTTTTCTCCTTCCCCTCCCTCCTCCGGAGCTCATGCCAAGAGAGAAGCTGACCCAGCCTGGCCTCCACCTTTCAACAGAGAAGGAGGGCATTTCCCCACACCACCACCATTTCTGGGGTTACGTCTTTCTCTCTGCCATGTTGGAGCTAGAATCCAGCAGAGCCGGGTGGTCTGAGGAAAGAGACAGAAAGAAAAGAGCCTGCAGAGACGGGGACATAATCCAAGTGGCACACAGACACGTTCATTGCTATACGATGCTAAGAGCACTCATTTAATTTATCCATACTGAATTGTATCCCAACTCTTGGGGTGCATCCCTTTCATTAAGTTAAGGAGTCCCCAGCGCAGTCGTGGGTTTTCCTCAGGATGTGATTGGTCAGGAATTGAAGAACTCCTTCCACATCAAGAGTCACTGTCACCTGGAGACTTACTGGGTTGGAATGTGATATAAATATTCAGACTAGCTGCTTTGGCTCAGTGAATAGAGTGTTGGCCACGGACTGAAGGGCCCCAGGTTCAATTCTAGTCAAGGGCATGTGCCTCAGTTGCAGGCTCGGTCCCTGAAGATTCCTGGCCCTGGTCAGGGTGTGTGCGAGAGACAACCAATCGATTTATCTCTCACACTGATGTTTCTTTCTCTGTGTCTCTTCCTTCCACTTTCTCTAAAAATCAATGGAAAAAGGTTCTTGGGTGAGGACTGACCCAAACAAAGTTAAAGAAAACATTAGCAGTAAGATTCCCTGATTCTTAGTGCAGCATACGATGTTTAGGCAAGATGGACAAGAAGGGATGGCGGAGAAAGGAAAGAAAAGTGCAAGCTCCCGCCACCACCTAATACAGATCAAACTTAAGTGTCTTCCACAAGCATCCTTCATATCAAAATTTCCCTTTTCCATCCAGATAGTTCTTCCTACATCCGGGGACTAGTCTAGGCAGATCCCTGTTGCCTACCTGGTTTTCTCTGGCTCCTAGAAGGTAGGTATAGGATTCACAAATAAGCACACATTCATTCAATAGGCATTCTTTTTGATCAATGTTAAATATCAAGGCATTGATTATACTGGTGCTAGAGTACATCACAAATATGTAAGTTTTATATCCACTCTCAAATGGCCTAAGCATACAGAGAGGTTACCTCTGGCCAGAGCAGAACACACCATATAAAAGAAAATTTAGTGAATTAATGAGGCAATTAATTAAGACAAACCATGTTTGCACTCAGAGTAGGCAAGTTCAAGGAGACAGAGGCTGGGTTTGTATGTCACTCGCTGTTGTGTCTTCAATACCACATTGTCATAGGCACTCTTAACACACCCCGTGGTCACCTGAATGAAAGTTGCACGCTTGGGTCTAAGGAGGTGGTGACCTGGTGTTGATTGCTGCCCAACCCAGAGCTAGAGTTTGCATGTCTTTCTTGGCCTGATTCTAGCTGATTTAGATGTGGAATCCCCTCTGCAAGCCACCCAGAGCTCCTTAGGCAACTCCTAGAATCTTCTCTAACCCGCAGTGGAGACAGTAGCTTTGAAAAGACCCTACACAGCCCACTATTTGCCTCATCCACACCAATAAAAGAGACATATGCAAATTGACCATACCTCTGTAACACCCACCAGCCAATCAGGATTGGGTATGTAAATTAACCCAACAAAGCTGGCGGATTAGTTTGCATATGCAGGCATGGAGATAAGACTGAAGGCTCAGACTCAGATAAAGACTGAAGTCTGAAGAGACTTGGCTTCTCCACTGTGGGCAGAGCAAAGCCTGGGTCCCGGGTGCCAGAGGAAAACTTGTGCTGGCAGCCAGGGGAAGGAAGGCCTCGTACATGAATCTTTGTGCAATGGGCCTCTAGTTTATATATGAAAGAGGTGGCCCCAATCACATTGCAGCAATGCTATGCTCTGTAGAGCAGGGACTATGCTCTAGACACTTTGTTACCTACTACCTTATACACCTCATGGTGAATTTAATCATTACTGTTTAAACTGTAAGTGACAGGAACTCCATTAAAATAGCTTGAACAAGAAAAAGTGATTTATAGGAATTTTTGTCCTAGAGACAGAGAAGTTTGTTAGAAAAAAAATGAAAATGACTATGAAAAAAAGGAATACCAAAAACTGAAGGTGCACACATATGGCCCTTCTGGTCTTTTAAAAATATATATTTTCATTGATTTTAAAGACAGAGGAAGGAAGAGGGAGAGAGAGAGAGAAACATTGATGAGAGAGAAGCATCAGTAGGCTGCCTCCTGCATGTCAAACCTGTAATCCAGGCATGTACCCTGATAGGGGGTCACACCAGTGACCTCTCAGTGCATGAGATGATGCTCAACCAACCGAGACACACAGGCCAGGGCTGGCCCTATAGGTCTCTTAAATCTACTATCAAGGGTGCTCCCCTGAGAAGTAGGAGGAAATAAACTTCTCTGAGGTTCCTTCAACATCTGCCCAGATAAAGGAAGTCAGTGTCTGAATTGAAGGACATTATCTCTGGGTGTCCATGTGGATCCGGGCTGCTTGTTATTTTCTATAGCAGCCTATGATTTTTGTTCAGCAGCAAGAGTCACCGTGGGCCCACTGCTGAGGACAATTAGATCTACTGTACTCGTAAAGCTGGTCCCGATTTTATCAGCGCCCAACGGACTTCAATGGCATAATTTGATGTGCAATTGCATTGAGAAGGTCTATGGCAGTCGGCAGGCGGCACCGGATGCCTTGCCAATTCCAATTTTACTTTTGAGTTAGCGGGGCTTTTCACTTGCTATGATATATGCTAATATCCATTCTTACATTATAATCTAAAAATTATTTGGAATAGATACTGTCAAATTCCATTCTCCATTCCTGCATAAGGGAATCATATTATTAGTTACTCTTTTCTGGTGTGTAGATGGGGAAATGGAGACCGAGGCTTAGCGATTTGCTAGATTTACATAGAGAATGAGTGGATCAGAAAGGAGATGTTCCTAGTTAAATCCAGACACATGAACGTCTCATTTCCAAGCTCTCTGACTCGCAACTCCCTTTGTACTTCTGAGCGCTCTAAGAATAAAGACTGGCTTCGTTATAGGACTCTGTACGAGCTGGCCCCTGACTTACCCATTTCACCCAGTGTTTCCTGCTTCCTACAAATTCAAAGCACAGTTCTTTTGTTTACCTCAGAGAACTTGCACATGCTTCCTTCCGGAAGCCAATTCCAGCATGTCATAATTACAGGAGTTTCATCAAAAGGTTGATGAAACTTATGGACTCAACAAGGGCTGAGTCACATATGTAATCACCTGTTGGAGTGGCTGATAGGAACTTCCTCCAAACCTGGATGGGATGATTGTTTGCTGCCAGACAGCTCAGGGCATCTCAATCTACATGGTATTGCCTCCTGTAGGCTATTCCACAATCTGACAATGCTTCTGTAAACCCAACCCTTTGAAGTGTATTATCTCCATCTTAACTTAGGACAAATTGTGTTAATAAAAAGCAGGGGTCCTGAGATAAGGAGAACTAGAAATGAAGAACTTCGAACTTTAGCTCCTTTAGATGAAGCTCCTCTGACCCCCCAATGACTTTCAAAATTATCTTTCGTCTTTGGACTCTTATTTAATCTATGAACAGACTTTCTCCAGTTTGCTGAACCTTCTTAATGCTTCCCTTGACTATAAGGTTTCCACATAGCCCAGCCCCAACAAACATCCCTCCTCCTACTCCCAGTTAACTTTCTGTTCATCTTTCTATGTCAGCTCAAGCACCACTGTCATAGGGGAGACTCGCCCTGGACGAGCTCATACCTCCCTGTTGCCCATTGTAGCAGTTACTGCACTTTGATGATCTGATTAATCACTATCTCTGTGATGAGACCATAGACTCCATAAAGGCACATGTCATGTCTGTTTTGCATGCTGTTGTTGCTACAGGGCAACAAATGAGCAGGAGCGATGCTCAAATATTTGTAACATGTCAAATGAATGAAGAAACGGATGCAAAAGACATACACATAGGGATAGACTTACAACATACATCCGGCGCCATGTCCAATTCCAATCTTACAATCGAGTTGTGCTTTTCACTAGGCATTATACATAGTAATATTCATTCTCATTTATACAATCTAAAAAGCCCCGTGAAGAAGCTAACCATCATTCAATGCCAGCCTCATTGCCAGCTGCCCCATTTCTCATGCACATCGTTTCTCAGTGTGAGGAGTGTGAATAGTATTCAGTATGGCCATAGCCATGAACCACACCTCCGGGCAGTGTATGTGTTTGCTCTAAGGTGAGTGATTTCGCCTGGACTCTTAGGAATAGAAACCTACGGAATTATTATCTAGTTCTTCCTGAAGGCTTTCTTTCCCCTTGGGAAAGAAGAGATAAATATCGGCAAGGTATCATGCACCCATTCTTCTTAGTATTCCAGGGATAGAGTCTCCACTTTGGAGCCAGGGTCAGGGGCATCAGCTATATACACAGTGATGCCGGGTGCCAGCATCCTTCTGCCAGGATTGCTTACTCTGCCCTCATCCTCCTCACACAAAAAGAACCTCAGCCTCCCAAGGAAGAGATTCTCAGGAATTTATGACTCAATCAACTCCCCCAAAAGGAGCATAAATGGGATTAGTTTTAATATTGTTAAGTTGCAAAAAATACAGGCATATGTGCATGCCAAAGCGAAAACGCACGCAGGCAAAGGGGGGGAAACATATGGGCACCCATATGGCGGGAAGCACATTGCTAGACCTTCATACCCTCCTCGTGCACAACAAGAGCCGGAGTTAGTGAACATAAATTCGCTTCGCGGAAATGTGAGAGAAACAGCTTGTCTGCCCGTAACCGTTCCACCGAGCAAGATGTGTATAACCTTGATTTCTCATTTCAGACACCTCTTTCTCACACTCTGGGGATTAATTAGGCTCCGAGTGCAACTTCCGATGAGAAACCAGGATCCTGGCTGCCTCGGAGAGAGAGAAAAGAAATAGGTGCAGGACTGGATGAGGCGGCAGGTCAGCTAATGGGCCGTTCCTATTAGTGGCGGGGAACTGGTACCTGGGATGGCTTCGGGAAGAAATGAGGGTGGCAGGTCTCAGCAGGTTTATTTTAATTGAAGCAGAGAAACAACGGGGACTTGCGGCAGACAATGGCAAGAATGTGGTTCTCAGGGGAAGGCTGTGCTTTTTCTTCGAAAAATTCGGGGTGGCAGCTAGAAAATGCCCGGTTATGGGAAGGGAAGTGCGGAGTTAGGGAGAATAACACGAGAGCAGGGGTGTTGCTCAAAGCTAGCGAGCACCCTTGGGTGCCCCGGATAACAAGCAGAATTTGATCAAATGTATCATTTTCGACGAAACCTATTCAGATTCAAGCTATGGGAGCCATCTCTACAATGGAAAGGGCCTCGGATTTGGAACACGGGAAGCGGGTCCCTCCCGTGGACCCACCACTTAAGTTAGCTCCGTGTCATTCATCATTAGTTAACTTTCCCAAGTTCATCTCCTTACATCTGAATGAGGCAGGCCAGGCCTTCTCTGACCTAGTTTAGAGAGCGGCTGTAAACCACTGGTAATGATGCATGTGAAAATATTGTATAGACAATAAATTCCTACACAATCATATTATGAGTGGACAACTAAGATTGACTTCACTTATTCCTAATTTTTAATTTTTTTCTTTTATAAATATACAGATATTTTAATAGTTTACTGATTGTTAGAGAGAGAAGAATGGAGAGGGGGAGAGAAAGAGAAACAGTGATTGGCCACCTCCTACACACCCCCACCCAGGATCAAAATCTGTAACATGGGCATGTGCCCTAACTGGGAATTGAACCACCAACCTTTTGGTGTATGGGGTAATGCCCAATAACTGATCCACACCATCCAAGTCTTAACTCTTTATTTTGAAACAGTTATTGATTCACAAGAAGTTGCAAAAATAGTAGAGAGAGGTCTCATGGACTCATCACCAGCTCCCCAATAGTGCCATGTTGTAGAACTAAAACACATTAGCAGCCAAAACTGGTTTGGCTCGGTGGATGGAGCATTGGCCTGTGAACCGAAGGGTCCCAGGTTCGATTCCAGTCAAGGGCATGTATCTTGGTTGTGGGCACATCCCTAGTAGGGGGCGTGCAGGAGGCAGCTGATTGATGTCTCTCTCTCATGATGTTTCTACCTCTCTATTCTTCTCCCTTGCTCTGTAAAAAATCAATAAAATATATTTAAAAAATAGAGAAAATAAAATACATGAGCAACTAACAAGAGCACAATGCAATTAGTTGCGTTCCCTAGCTTACTTGAACTGCACCAGTTTTTGCATGTACCCAGCTCTCTTTTGGTATAATTCCATACTTCATTACACATACAGATTCATGTAAATGTTGAAACAATCAATATATGGAATTATTCCATTACCATAAGGCAACTCCCTCAAGCTGCCCTTTTCCTTCCCTTAACCCACCCTGGACAAACAATGAACTATTGTACATCTTTATAATTTGCCATTTTTAGAATGTTATAAAAGTGGAACCATATGGTATACAAACTTTTGAGACTATCTCTTTTCTGAGGTACAATGCCCTTGAATTCAGCTACGTTTGAAGGTATTAATAGTTCATTCTTTTCCTTTTAAAAAATTATATTATATTGATTTTTTAGAGAGAGAAAGGGAGAGAGACAGAGAGGTAGAAACATCGATGAGAGAGAGACATCGATCAGCTGTCTCTGGCACAGACCCCACTGGGGATGTGCCCACAACCATGGTACATGCCCTTGACCGGAATCAAACCTGGGACTCCTCAGTCCACAGGCCCATGCTCTATCGACTGAGCCAAATCGCCCAGGGCACTAGCTCATTCCTTTCTATTGCTAAGTGACACTTTATAGTATGGATATACCAGTTTGTTTAACCTCACCCCCATTGGAGGACAGCTGGACTGTTTTCCAAAGGTAGCAAATACAAAGAAAACTATTATGTCATCCCAAAATTTTAGGTGGACCAGAGAGACACTAAATCACTAATGAATAATTCAAGACTATCCAGAAATAAAAAATCAAAGACAGAGGTAGGAATAGGTAAAATAACAGGCATAATATTTTTAAAAGTATATTAACAATCCTTAGCACTTTTCTCTCAGGGCTGCTGGGGCATTTAATGAGTTGAAACACGTGGAGTTTACTAGTATAACAAGGCTTGACCCACAGCAAAATGTCACAATACTGTCACGATCCATTTCCAGGCTCCGTGTAAGCTACAAGCATTCTGGGAAGAAATTGAAAAACATGGCACAACAACAACGTAGAAAGGTCTGCTTGGCATGTCACATGTGTCCAGCACTATTACATGCCTTCCATTCATTTTTCCCTTCTCACCCTTGAAATAACCTGATGAAACGGACATGCATGCTCCCATTTTGCAGTCTAGGAGGTTGAGAATCAAGGAAACAACCTGATTTTTCTAAAGCTACTCAGATTGCTAAACACTAGGGTCAGGTTTTGACCTCAGCTCTGTAAGAAGCTGAAGTTCATGGTCTCTCTACAAGATTACATTACCAGCCACACCCCTTTCCCTGGAAATGCAAAGGACTCAGGGATTTATTTTAAGATTTTTCTTCTCAGCCATCTCTTGCAGGAAAAAAAAATAAAAGTTATAGCAGAGACAAGTCTTGGACTGGACAGTTTGCAACCTGAACTTCTAGCACAGCGACAAGAAGACAGAAAGGCCAGCTCAATCTGGTCACAATCACGGATAATGACTTTGCTGGAACTTGCTCTCTCGGTTCACTCGGCTAGTAAGTACATATATCTAGAAGAAACCAAACACTATTTCCCCCCAAACAGCTGTCTCTGGTGCCGTTTGTCACATTCATAAAACTGTGTGCCCTTTCTCACAGCCAGTTCTCTTAGGTTCTTAGTCAGGATTAAGCGAGCCAGGTATATAAATTCTTCTTCGCAACAGATTAGAAGAACCAAATCAGAAGAAATGTGGCTGCTAAAAGGCAAGTACAAGGACTCTGGGAGAAAGTATAATTAATAGTCAGACGGGAGAGGAGGAGGAGGAGGGGAACTGTAAAGCACGCGCACAGGAATTTAAATAGTAGTTTAGGCCACAGTGCTCCCAGTTTGCGAATGCGGAGATACAAACAAATTATACGTCTGTTGTTCGTATTACATGCTAAAGAGGAGGCTCAATGGCATTCACCATGCTCAAGGAGAGAGAGGAGGAGGTAATATATTTTAAAATACTTCCGTTCTAAATGACTCAAGTCAAGGAGTTAAGGGAGTCAGCGTCAGTTACCTGGAAAATTCACTTCCCTGGAATAACTCATCTACATTCTCCCTCGGGTCTTACTGTATGTGAGTAGACTGCAAGAGTGACAAACTCACAGGTGAGTAACTGTCATCTCAATGTCTCCATGGAGAGGAGCCAGGGAAGGATTTTTTATTTTTTCCCACACATCTGGCCTTCCCAAATATGTCACTGGGAAGAGAGCCCGCTGTGTAAGGCATTTGAGTGGATTGGTGTGGCATCCTGAGGAGAGACAACCTTCCTTAGGATACAACAGCCTCTACCGTCTCCTCTGCCACCTCCGAGTTTGCAACTGTCACGTTATTTTGGTTTTGTATTCATGAGTCTGCTGGCCCAGTGCTCCTTCTTCTGTCCCTCAGCAAGGGAAAAACATATACTTAGAACCCCCGTTTCATGATTGTATTCCAAACATCATGGCCCCTCACCAGTCCATTCTGCCTGCCTGTTGGGATCTGCCCGCTCTTTTCATCGGAACATGGCCGTGGCAGTGGCCTGTGATGCCCTCATTATCCTGCTTCCTAAACTGTAACCATTCTGTGCAGACTTCCAGGTGTGAAGGCTGACACAAAGTGCCGTATTTTCTAGCAAATCCATATACATGAATGTGTTTTCTTTAAAAAAATAAAAAAACTAAAAAACCCCTACGTTATCTGCTTAATGTCAGAGTAATCCACTTTTTTCCAGACACCACTGGGCACCATCTCCCACTAGAACACCAAGACCAGTGAACACCAATTATCTTGTTCCCCTAGACCGGGGGTTCTCAACCTGTGGGTCGGGACCCCTTTGGGGATGGAAAGACCCTTTCACAGGGGTCTCCTAAGACCATTGGAAAACAGATACTTACATTATGATTCATAATAGTAGCAAAACTGCAGTTATGAAGTAGCGATAATTTTATGGTTGGGGGTCACCACAACATGAGGAACTGTATTAAAGGGTCTGGGCATTAGGAAGGTTGAGAACCACTGCCCTAGACCTTTCCTATGTTTTATTAGTGTTGTTAACTATCCTGATAACCAATGCAAAAGAAGTATGTATCTCTCCATTTTACTTTTATTTCGATCCCAGAGATTTCCCCACTTTGCTTTCTCCCACCTCCCTAACCTACCACCAATGAATTTCATGTAAACACCTTATGTCTTTCCCTGTGATTCTGATGTATAAAGTAATCTGTAACAGTGTCCTTTTCCAGAGGTTTTTCTCAATCCGTTGAGATTTTGCTTCCCTGAAACTGTCCTCAGCCTGGCTCAGATAAACACATCAATAAAAATTCTCTACAGGCTTGGATGATTCTTCTGCCCACAGTCATATTAGTGTACACCTCTTTTCTATAATTTCTTGATCTGTCTTTTTAAACCACAGTGTTACCGTTATTTTTGATATTTAATAACCTGCTCCTTAACGTATTCTTTTTCTGAATAAAAGTGTGTTTATTCATTTGTCACATAGATCTCCAAATTTAAACAACAGGTTTAATATATCTCCAGATGTCCAGCGAGCTCAATTATCCAAAGTAATCCCACTGGAATGTCAAAGGAAATGTCATCGCGGCTTTATTTCCTATTCTTGCATGCAGAACTCACCGGTAAAATTTTCTGAAAATGCTCTTTGATGTTCAATTTTATTGGCTGCTCTTCCGAACGTTTAAAACGACTTTCCAAAGCCTGCTCCACTCCAGGTGAGAAGGAGTCGCTGCCTAAATTAAATATTGGTGGTCACAGCAGATGCGGCTCTTAAACTCGCCAACCCTCCAGGTTCCAATGCTTTTTAAACTTGAGAAGTGATGCTCTGAGTTGAAATTCTTCAATGTCATTACTATGTGTGTGGGGGTTGGGGGGGAGCGGGTAGGTGGTCAGGGAGGAGACAATAGGGGAAATGCCAGGTGAAGGCCAGGCTACAGAGAAAAATTTGAAATTTGAAAGCAGAGCATCCCTGGGAGATTTAAAGAGGCAGGATCATAGAAACTTAGGGTTTTCTGATCGTTTTTTTTTTTTTTTTAAGGCTGCATTGCAGCTATGACATTGTAGAAAAGGTTGGAAATATGGAAGAATCCACCTATTTTAAGAGGGAAATTTACCAATGAGCATTATAAACATTGTTAAAAACACACAATGGCAAAGTGCTTTTTCAGAGCTTTCTAGGCTTAGAAAACTGTGTATTTAGGATCAAATAAATGCATCCTAGGGTTTTTTAGCATTTCTAAGAACATCGGACTTCGCAAATATGTACAGATTGGTCTGAAGGGTGGATGGGTTTTGGATAGAATGTAAATCCAAAATTCTCCCTGGCTTTGAGCAAAATTCCCATGAGGCTTTTCTCTATTGGAACAAACACTATTGCTGTGGTTCTACTCAAGCAGAGCTTGGAGAGGCTTCTTACATATATGTACTTTAATATTCTTGTTAATTAGAGTTTGTCCTATTAGCTTTTGGGGGTCAGTGATGGTGCCTTATTCAAAGATGATTCGTGGCTTCATTAGCATGTCTTCCTGTGAAACCGGGCAGGGCTGAAAGCTGCATTCTCCAGACGTGTGGATGGAGTGAGATAGTGGAAGCTTACAGGGACCTCCTAGTCTCCAGCCCAGTCTCTCACTTGTAAGTGCCATTCACATGATTTTTGTTTCAAACACTTCAGGTCGTCATTTGTAACATCTCTATGTTTTTAGGTTTTATGGAGACTGGATTAACATACGATAAAGTGCACCTCTTTTTATTGTACAGTTTGACTCGTTTTGATGAACTTAATGTCACTATCTCCCTATTGAAGACATAAAATATTTTCATCAACCCCCACAATTCTCTGGTGCTGCCTTGCAGTCACTTTTTTAAAAAATATTTTATTGATTTTTTTACAGAGAGGAAAGGAGAGAGATAGAAAGTCAGAAACATCGATGAGAGAGAGACATTGAACAGCCGCCTCCTGCACACCCCACAGTGGAGATGTGCCCGCAAGCAAGGTACATGCCCCCGACCAGAATCGAGCCTGGGACCCTTCAGTCCGCAAGCTGACGGTCTATCCACTGAGCCAAACCGGTCTCGGCTGCAGTCACTTTTCAAACACTCCTACCCTAGGTAAGTACTGACTTGATAGCAGTCATTATTGACTACTTTCATCTGTTCTAGAATTTCAGATAAATAAACGGAATCATCCAGCACGTATTGGTTGTAGCTCACTTCTTTGGCTCCATGGTGTTTCTGAGATTTATCCATTGTGCTCTGTGTACCAGTGGTTGGTTTCTTTTCATTGCTGAGAAGTCATCCGTAAGAATGCATTGAAATGCATTAACCTGTTGATAGTTATTTGGGTTATTTCTAGTTAGAGGCTGAGAGAAAGGAAGCCCCTATAAACGTTTGTGTACAATGCATGTTTGTTGACCTTTCTGTTTTCATTTACTTTTGCTAAATCCCTAAGAGTGACTTGCTGGGTCACATGCTAAGTGTGTGTTTAACTTCACCATCAAGTGCCACGCTTTTTTCCCATGGGGCTTCTGCCATGTCACATCTCAGAGTTAACGTATGAGTTTCAGTCACTCCATACCCTCACTGACTCTTGATTCTGTCAGTCTCTTTCATGCTTGTTATTCTAATAGTTGTACAGAGGTATCTCAGGACTGCTTGGTTTTCATTTTTCTGATAAAGATGTCGAACATATTTTCAGGTGTTTATTTTTCATTCACATATCTCCTTCTGCGAACTGCCTGTTCAAATATTTTGTTCATTTCAAGGTGGGTTGTTACAATTGTGCTGTAAGAATTCTTCAATAGCCCGGATGTAAATTTTTTCTGGCAGGTGTAAGTACAGCATCTGTTTGCTTCCAGTCTGTGGCTTGTCTCTTCATTTATTCTTTTTAAAATATATCTTTATTGTTGAAAATATGACAGATGTCCCCTCACCTCAATTGACCCCTGCCATCCTGCCTCCAACCCCTCTCTAGGCCTTCACTGCACTACTTTCTGTGTTCATGGCTTATGCACATCTTAATGGTGTTTTTAATTTTGATTAAGCCTGTTATGGGTTGAATTTTATCCCCCTCAAAAAATATCTTAAAGTTCTAAGTCCTTGTGTCTCAGAATGTGACATTATTTGGAAACTAGAGGCCCGGTGCATGAAATTTGTGCACAAGTAGGGTTCTGAGACCAAGCTGGTGATCAGCGCCAATCAGGTTCCGTGCCTCCCAATCTCCCTGTCTCCTCCTTCTCTCACTCCCTCAGCACCCGCCTCCATCACTGCTGGTCACCCACCGTGTTCCATTCCACCCTGGTGGTCAGCACACATCATATAGCGAGTAATCGAACACCCAAGGGGACAATTTGCATATTAGCCGTTTATTATATAGACTAGGACCTTTATAGAGGTAATCAAATGAAGATGAGGTATTAGTGAGGGCCCTAATTCATCATGTTTGGTGTCTTTATAAAAAGAAAGAAATTGGCCAAGAGATGCGTACAGGGGGAAAGTCATGTTAAGAGGGGACCAAGATCAGACGATGCACCTTCACATCTAGAAACTCCAAATATGTCCAGCCAACTACCAAAAGCCTAGGAGAGACATGTAACAGACACAGACACCTCACAGCTTTCAAAAAGAACCAACCTGACTATACCTTCCTTATGGCCTTCTAGCCTCCAGAGCTATGAGAAAATACATTTCAATTGTTTATGCCATCCAATTTGTGGTATTTTGTTTCAGCAACTGTATACAAAAAGTACAAAGCCAAATTTGTCAGGAGTTTAGTGCAAGGTTACTAAGATTTATTTCTATGTTTCCTCTAGATCTCTATTCTTTTTACATCACACACACACACACACACACACACACACACACACACACACACACGGGCAGACTCCACATTTTTCTCTCCCCTGGGTAGCGTGTCTAGGTTTTCTGTTGCCTGAGGGAGCCATTACTTTCTTGTATAATTTCTAGAATTAATCATTGTTTCTACTAACAGTCTAAATATATCAAGGGGCTCTGTGTTCATCTCTTCAAGTTCAACTTGGAGTAAGTTTTAGTTCCAAGGGCATGAGGCCTCTTGTCTCTTTGGTTCCTAGTAAGTTGAAGATGCTCATAATCTATGTTTCAATATCAATCATTTGGGACCCAACACAGGCATGACCCTGCCCCCTTCAGCATTTCTTTCATCCTTCCTTTACTAGAGAGAGCTATTTATGAACAGGTCAAACATATGTGGCTCTGGGTAGATGTCCAGAAAGTACTGAGCAGGGCGACCCTTTTTCTCCTCAACACCCAGTGACATCAGTGGTCCCAGTAAACACTGACATGTTCTCCGCTCTACATCAAGGACAAATCACCAACTAACCCACACAATCTTGGCCTTGAGAAATGAGTGTCTTTGTTGGAAGTTATGCTTATGGCGCCTCTCTTCTTCATAGGTGAGAACACAAAAAATCAGCTGAAGTCATAAAAAGGAATGAAATAATAATTCAGTAAAAATTATCTAAAAATCTCTTTTTAGGAATGAGATACTCAGTGACTGAATGGTGTGGCCTTAGCTCTGACATTACTCAAACAGCATTATTTTCTGATTCCAGATGTTCTGATGTACAACAGAATCAAGTCTTCAAAATACCGACTCTAAGAAGGTTCTCTAGGTACATGCCTTACCCTTGACAGACAGGTGTCTCCACGTCACGGTTGGCTCTGGTCTGCCAATAGCAAGACACAGCAGGGTCACGCTGCTTCCCTCGTTCACAGTGATATCCGAGGAGATGTTCATGATCTGTGGAGGGACTGAGAAGAAACAGAGAAGAGAAAAAAAATACATGAAAATGAGTCTTTATACTCAAAAAAAAAAAAAAAACACGTTGCTAGCCTATAAATATTCATAGAGCATGCTGTAATTTGAGTAACGTCTCAATAATAATATTTCGATTTCTTGATGGGCCAAGGATGTGGCTACCAACGCAACATGCCCAGTGCACTTGTGTCTTGCAGCTGGAGGCAGGGGTGCGGGTGGGAAAGAAGCACAGGAACTGAAGACAAGGACATTAATGCTTGTTGATTGAAAGGTCAAACCAAAAGGAAATTACTTACAACGTTTCTGAGTTCCTGTCTGTCCATGTGCTCATTTATTTTAGTGGAATCGCTGACTTTAGCAAACAGGCATGAGTTACCCCTACTTAAGCCCTTTTTATTTTTCAATAAAGTCAACCACACTGAGTTACTTATCCTTCCTTGAGCATTCCGGACACCTCCATATTTTTTTGGCCTTGCACAGATTATTCCATCCTGCAATTCTTTTCATTCACATTTATTTACCTGAAAATTCCTTCTCATTCTTCAAAACACATCTTTTAAAACACAGAAAAATCGCTTCTGACTTGCCCAACCTGAGTCAGCAATACATTACACCTGCTACAATGGCCACTCTAATATCCTATATCATAAAAGGCTAACATGCAAATTGACCGAATGGCAGAACGACCGGTCCTCAATGCAGGAGTTGCTTCCTGGTGGTCAGTGCACTCTCACTGGGGAAGCAGGCCTAAGCCATCAGTCAGACATCCCCCCAGGTCTCCCAGATAAATACATGAGAATGAGTCTTTACATTAAAAAAAAAAAAAAGGTACTAGCCTATAAATATTCATATAGCTTCCTGTAATTTGAGTGAGAGAGTGCAGGCCAGGCTGAGGGACCCTGCTCCCCCAAGTGCATGAATTCTATGCACCGTGCCTCTAGTTGTACTGTAAAACATAGGCATAATGGCATCGTACCCCAGTGGTTAGGGGCAGGGCTCCAGAGATCAACTCCTCACCTATTGAATAATCTTGGGCAAAGTAGACTACCTTGCCCTCTTGGTTTCCTCAGCTGTGAAATACAGATGACAGCAGTAGCTAAACTAAATGTGTTGTGAGGTTTAGACAAAACAATGGCTTCATAGAGTGCCTATTTACCGCGACTTGAGCATCTCATAGTTTCCCACGCCTCAAGGTTACAGAAGGAATTAAACTCGTATCTCGAGGTACCACTGTATTTAACACTCCCCACCCCCCATTTCCTCAGGCTCTGGCACAAGGCTGACAAGATACACGCTTGAAGCTTCTTTGTCCAAAGAACACATTGGACAAATCCAAAAATTGGGGGAGAGGGGAGGGCTGGGGAGCCTTAAAGCTTTTAACCTTTCTTCTCAGTTGTTTTTTTTCAGATTCTAAAAAGAAAAGGAAAGATAACAGACAGAGGAGACGCTCTGCTTACAGTGATGCTGATTTGCTCCAATTGCCCGTTTAATGATAAATTATTAATTACCATCCAGGTCAAGTGCTAGTTCATTCCAAACCACCCCGAGTCAGTGGCCAAGGAGAATGATGGCCCAGGCTCCATCCTGAGGACCGTGCAGCCTGAAGTTTTATGCTCTCCAGACCTCAGAGGTAAGTCTTTCCAAGGAGAAGCCATAAGTAACACGCAGAGCATTTGAATGCTTCAGGGGATCCACATTTGAAAATAAATAAAAAATCACCCCCAGTATAAATCTGCCATGTTTGAGATTATTCCGGCATTAGATTTTGCCCCTGAATTTCATTGCACGTATTTTATCCAGGGACAAACCGGCGTGGGGGTGTGTGTGAGTACATTCTAACTGCACCGCATCCTCTGGAGAAAACTGTACTAGCGATTTTCCGGTATTTTCAGGCTTGTTAAAAACATAGTTCTGAGCTTAGGAATGTCAATACGGCTTCTCACTTTTTAGAACAGCAGCCTCGGCGCTGCTACCTCCAGAGTCTCCGGATCCTGTCTGCTGAGGCTGGGTGTGCAGGCCGCCTGAGATTTTCTCTCTCCAGAGCCAGGAGTGTCCTTCCGCAGGAAGACACAGCGGCGTGAGGGCAGGCACTGTCCTGGCCGTGGGCTCATTTAAGGACATTTCAGCTCCCTGCCCCCTGCCCCCAGGTTCACGGCCTTGGGCCCCATACAGTCCGTTTCATCTGACAGTGTGAGGGATCTGGATGAAAAGGAATCTGTAAAAAGGCCAACCAGGGTGTCAGTGGACTTATAACTACTTATTGTCACCAGATTTCTTTATATATATATATATATATATATATATATATATATATATATATTGATTTTTTTACAGAGAGGAAGGGAGAGACAGATAGAAAGTCAGAAACATCGATGAGAGAGAGACATCGATCAGCCGCCTCCTGCACGTCCCACAGTGGAGATGGGCCCGTAAGCAAGGTACATGCCCCCGATCAGAATCGAACCTGGGGCCTTTCAGTCCCAAGCCGACGCTCTATCCACTGAGCCAAACCGGTTTGGGCAAACAGATTTCTTCTTTTGTGCAACTCAGTATTTTTCTCCATTTCCCTAAAACCTATGTATTGAAATTAAATTTGTATATGGGTTGTTGATTTTTTCCTGGATAAATTGTGAGCTCTTACACTGTTTTAAGGCAGAAATTTATATTGCTTTTCACAGTATTTATCTAGGGAATGTCATTTTAAAAAATCACACATTGATCATCCTATTAGCTGCTCATTGGACATGAAAATACTGAGTCAAGTAAAAACACAGCACATATAAATAAAGTTAAAAGCAGATTCTGAAATTTAACTTGGAAATGTTACCTTTAAAAAAAAAAATAGTATTTGTGCCGAAACCAGTTTGGCTCAGTGGATAGATTGTCAGCCTGCGGACTGAAAGGTCCTAGGTTCGATTCTGGTCAAGGGCATGTACCTTGGTTGAGGGCACATCCCCACTAGGGGGCGTGCAGGAGGCGGCTGATCGATGTCTCTCTGTCTCATCTATGTTTCTAACTGTCTATCCCTTTCCCTTCCTCTCTGTAAAAAATCAATAAAATATATTTAAAAAAAAGTATTATTTGCAAAATTCCATGGATATTGATCACCACCTCCACCTTCCCCTTCTCAGTATAATGTCAACCGGGAGAAGGGGGATTCCCAGGATGAAATGGTGAAGGTTATTCCAGGAAAGACAAAGGGTGTGGATAGCCAGGAAAAAAAAAAAGCACAAAAAAGTGAACTGAGAGAAAGGAAAGCTCTTTCTGTTCCCAATGCTAAGGTCACTGTTATTAAAATGTAATGCACAATGCGATGTATTATTTATTAATACGCAACTCGGTGGTTCTCAAATTGCTTGCACAAGCATTACCTTGTGGGCTTCTTACGAACTGAGATAAATAGAACAAATATAGTCTCACTATTAAGTACAGGACGGTCTAACGGCTTTGCTGGGCATCTGAAACGAATACAGAATAAATGTCGAATGTGAACGGGGATGGGAAAATAGGTTTTTTAAAGGAGGTAGAAACGGAAGCATGAGGAAGGTTAAGTAAACTGCCCCACATCGCGAGGCTAACAGATGGCAGACTTCTTTCCATCCCCGGGTGCTTCTTCTCTGTTTGACCTCTGTCAGGGCCCCAGACACAACATGCATATCTGCGTGTTTCGTCTGCCTGGATCACCCTCCCCGCGCATCTCCCCTCACAGCCCTTCCCGGGTGGTGGGGACCATCTCCCTACATCCACTTCGGGACCCTGCCCACCCCTGCGGGGGGGAGTGGAAGGGGGATGGGGACACATCTTGGTTATCCTGCTCCCAGGACCATGCTCCTGGCAAACACTGCTTGCCAAGGGAGGTTCTCAATACTTTCAATTTAATTTCCAATATCAAATGGATTCGGAAATACTATTATGATGCTTCCCTTGTCTTCACGATACTTCTATGAAGAAAGGAGCGCTTGGAAATGGCTTTATTTTTCCCCCTTTTTAAATTTTATGAAATTTATGCCACACGATCTCACTCATTTCTGGATAATAAAGAACATTATAAACTGCTGAACAGAAAGAGAGATACAGAGGCAGTAAAGCATCAGACAGACTGTCAAATTACAGCAGGAAGGTTAGGGAGAGGTGGGGGAGATAAGAGATCAAGCGAAGGACTTGTATGCATGCATATAAAATCACGCATCGATCATCCTATCAGCTGTTCATTGGACATGAAAATATTGAGTCAAGTAAAAACATAGCACATGTTAAGTAAAGTTAAATGCAGGTTCTGAATTTAACTTGGGGGGTTAGGGCGTGCATGGGAGTGGGGAGGGACAATGGGAAGATATGTACACATGTAATACATTAATACAAAATTAAAATAAATAAATTTTATTAAATGTATAAGGGTGACATTGGTTAATAAAATTGTATAGGTTTCAGGTGCTCAACTCTATAGTACATCACGCTTGTATATTGCACTATGTCTACCACCCAAAGTCAAAGCTTCTTCCTTCACCCTATATTTGACCTCCTGTACCTGGTACGACCCCCTCTCCCTATTTCGTCTGGCCACCACCATACAGTGGTCAACCAGTTTTTGTTTTGGTTTGTCTTGTTGGTCCATTGGTTGCTTTCAGCTCTATATTCCACATACGAGTGAGCTCATTGGATTTTTGGCTTTTCTTGCCTGACTTATGTCACTTAGCGTGATATTCTCACGATGCATCATGTTGCTGCAAATGGCAGCATTCCCTCTCTTCTTATGGCTGAGTAGTATTCCATTGTTTATAGCTTCCACATCTTCTTTATCCCATCCCCTATCAAAAGACACCTCAAGGTTGCCATCTCTTGGGAAATAAAGATCAAAACTACAATGAGCTACCACCCCACAGCTGTTAGAATGGCAGTTATCAACCAGACAAGGACGAATGAGTGTTGGGGAGGCTGTGGAGAAAAGGGAACCCTCCCTCACCGCTGGTAGAAATGTAAACTGTGGAAAACAGTAAGGAGGTTCCTCAAAAAAGAAGACTAGAGTTACCAGACCACCCAGCAATCTGTATATCTACCAGATACATTTTAAAGCATCTAGTCGCAGATGTATGTGCACCTATGCTTATTGCAGCATTATTCATGGAAATTATTTTAGTAGCCTGTATAGATTTTGATACAACTGTTCAAATTTTAGACACTTACCAGGGCCTAACAAATATAAATATGCTAGAGGCCCGATGCACAAAGATTCGTGCCAGAATGGGCCTTCCTTCCCCTGGCTGCTGGCACCACCTGTGCTCTGGCCTGGTGCTGCCTTTCTGCCTTGTCACGCTACCCAGAGGTCCGGAGCAGTTGGGGGGTATGAAATGCCTGCGGTGTTGCCATGGCATCCCACTCCCAGCTGCTTGTATATGCAAATTAACCCACCATCTTTGTTGGATCAATTTGCATACTCACTCCTGATTGGCTGGTGGGTGTCGTGATGGTGCGATCAATTTGCATCTTTCTCTTTTATTAGTGTAGATATAGCTAGTGATCATGAATATACAGATAAACAAAAAATGGATAGCTATCTTCCCTGAAATGACAAAATCACTGTAAGAATCTATCTAAAGAATTACAAGTACCACAGGGTGTTGTTAGTCACATCTGCAGACACCAGGGACCCCACCCCTCACTCCACAGCCTGTTAGTACACGATTTTGCTTATCTTTATGCTGATACTGGCGGTTACAATAGGATCTTCACATAACTGTGAAGACTGTTCAGTGAACAACTGCAACTACTTCAATGTGTCACCAATGTAGACAGATAGATGGATAGATTTACACATATAAGTACAGATATAAATGGTATGGTATTGTCTGTCTCTCTCTATACATACATACAAATATACAGAGGGCTACAAACAATATTTTATCAGGTTGCAATCAGGTACTTTGAGGAAGAGGCAGATTTCCAAAAGTATCTTTGGGCAGTGGATGACCACAAGGTATTTACACATCCTCTCTTTACCCTCAAGATTGCCAGCTACCCTTGAACATTCCAATACCTCTGGAGCCCTTCCCTTCCTCTTCGATTCCACTGCCATTGGCTTAGCTAAGAAGCATACCTTCTCTTGCTTGGAATATTACAAAAGTCTCTTTATTTCTCAATCTGCCACCATTTTATAAATAAAACCCACTAAGCCCATCACAGTAACCTCTTAAGTATCTTGCTTCTTCCTAACAGCCCAACATCTGCCCCTTGTTAAGACTCTGAAGTCTAAACAGTCTGATGATATCATAATTACTTTCCCCTTCTCCAACAAATAGCCCCTTTCCCCCCATATCTTTCTGGGGCTCATTATACTCTCATCTCTGTGCCTTTACACACACTATTCCTTCTGTTTGGAAAAGACTTTTCTCCTTTTTTGCCATACAAACCATGTCAACTCTCAAGTCAAAGATGAGCTCCTTTAGGATGCCTTAGTTTCCCTCCCATTTCCAAAGCATTCTTGTTTGTGACTTTATCAAACTATTTATCTTTGCAACAGAGCTGCTCCATGGAAAATATTGCTATATTTATCCTTGCATTCCTCTCATAAAGCCCAAAGCCTGACGAATGATAAAATCATTTCCCCTCTAAAGGAAATGTGTGCATGCATAGGTTTTAAAATTGGGGACCTTATAATTTGCCAACTGTTTTTCACCCCCCAAATACCCTCTATCCAATTCCTTATTTAGATTTTTTTTTTAATTCTGGGCTTTGTCTTTTTGTATTTATTTGTATGGTTGTTTAAGGACTCTTTGTTTCTAAACTATGTTCTTTATAAATCACAATGTTCTCAGTACCTAGAAATATATTTGGTATATTACAGGTGCTTAATTAAAATGTACAAAATGAATAAATGCCCACTATATACCATGTGGTACACATGTTATCATATACTTGTGAGAGAACAAACCTGAGTTAGAAAGGTTTTTTCTTAAGGTGAACTATTTCTATGTGTAAAGGTAACTGGGGTGTGAAATGTATGAATCTTGACATATTAGCGCCACCTACATACAGGTCACATGATATGACTGAACAACCATGTAAGGGACCATGTACCACAGCTTTAGGTTCTGTAGTCCAATGACCCATGCATCCTCGGACACTGTATACTTCACTCCTCATCTCCTGGTTCTCACTGAAGAAAATGAAGACCACAGAACGACAAAGTGGGAATGTGTATAGTAATAAGTACTTCATAAATGAGAGGTGTTACTCTTACTTTATATGCTCTTATCAATATTGAATATTTGCAATCAGAAAAATAGCTTCATCAGTGCCTGCTTGCTCATTTTTGAAATCTCAGCTCCTTCCGCTTTAAGGCAGGACTTATAGCTGAAACTGGCCTTGGAAAGATGCAAGATTTCATTAGATATGCTTCGAGAGCAAAAAGCAAATATCTAATCAATAATTGTCAATCCCGTCCTTATATGCTAAACAGTGTGCTTATGCAAATCCAGAGGGCAAGTCACACATTTGTATAAAAAAATTACTTGGCTCTTCCTTCTATATTTTCTTTCGGAGGATATTTTATTCTATTTCTGGAAGATTCAAGGCATGCAACTTGAGCACCATGTCTTGCCCTATCAAGGGCAATGATTCCACACTTTACAACCCACCCTATCTGTGTCCAGTCACAGTATTTGAAAATCATGTTTCAAGTGTTTTATTTCAAAGTGAATGGCACTGTTTTGTGTGTGTGTGTGTGTGTGTGTGTGTGTGTGTGTTTGTGTGTGTGTGAAAATTATAATCTGGACCACAGACGCTAAACTTTGACTACCATGTTTTCCCCAACTACTTTCTGTGTAATTTTTGAAAAAGTTCCTTGCGCTTTCTCTGCCGTAAA
>PVJN01006215.1:0-76599 GCA_004026805.1 Lasiurus borealis | reverse complement strand
TCCGTACCTCAGCTTTTTGCAGTTCCTCTGGGTGTCTGTGAGCCCCTCTCTTTCCTTCTAGCTGTAGAACTTCCACTCAGCCAGCTTTCCTGTGGTTCTGGATGATGTCTGTTCTGTCTTTTAGTTGTAGTTTTGAAATTGTTGTGCGAGGCAGCAGTGTAGGTGTTTACCTATGCCGCCATCTTGGCTCCTCCCCCACAAAGAGTTTTTTAATATATTTTGTTGCTCCTGTATTGGGTGCATAAATGTTTACCAATATTATGTTTTTTTGTTGGATCAATCCCTTCAGTACCATGTAGTATCCTTCCTTGTCTCTTGCTCTGGCCTGTGTTTTAAAATCTTTTTTTGTTTGTTTTTAGATATGATTATTGCTACTCCAGCTCTTTTTTTTTCCCCACTTGTATGGAATATTTTTTCCATCCCTTCACTTTCAGCCCCAGTTTGTGGAAAACTCATTTGTGGAATATTATGTGAATGTTTTGTTCTGGAGGTGGGTTTTTTGTAAACAGCATAACTATGAGTCATGTTTTCTTATCCATTCAGCTACCCAGTGTCTTTTGATTGGAGATTTAATCCATTTATACTGAAGATCATTAGTGATAGATACTTAATCACCATTTTTATTTTCTTTATACCTATTTTCCTCTATCTTGTTTTCTACTTCTTAAAGCAATCCCTTTAACATTTCTTGCAATACTGGTTTGGCTGTAATGTACTCCTTTAGCCTATTTGTTTGTTTATTTTATCTGAGAAGCTCTTTCACCTTCAATTTTAAATGATAGTCTTGCTGGATAGAGTTGTCTTGGATTTGGGCCCTTGTTTTTCATCACTTTGAATACTTCAGTATTACCTTTGAGCCTGAAGTGTTTCTATTAAAAAATCAGTTGACAGTATAATAGGAACTCTTTTGTAGGTAACTTTCTGTCTCTCTCTCTTGATGTCCTTAAGATTCTTTCTTTGGCCCTAACTGGTTTGGTTCAGTGGATAGAGCGTCAGCCTGCAGATGCAAGGGTCCCAGATACAATTCCAGTCAAGGGCATGTACCTTGGTTGCGAGCACATATTCAGTAGGGAGTGTGCAGGAGGCAGCTGATCCATATTTCTAATTCTCTATTCCTCTCCCTTATTCTCTGTAAAAAAAATCAATAAAATATATATATATATTTTTAAATATTCTTTCTTTGTCTTTAATATTTGCCATTTTAATTATGTGTCTAGGTGTGATTCTCTTTTGTGTTCATCTTCATTTAAACTCTCTGTGCCTCCTTGATTTGTATAACTTTTCCTTTACCAGGTTTGGAAAGTTTTCTATTATTATACCTTCAAATATGTTTTCTGCTCCTTGCACACATTCTTTTCCTCCTGGTAATTCTATGATGCAGATATTGTTATATTTTCTGTTCTGTCAAAGTTCTCTTAAGCTACCCTCCTGCTTTTTATTTTTTCTATTTGCTACTTTAATTAGGTGTTCATTTCTACCTTGACTTCCAAATCACTAATTCCAACCTCTCCTTCATCCAACCTACTTTTTATTTTTTCCTGTGTATTCTGGGTATCAGATATGGTATTCTTCACTTCTGACTGGATGTTATTCCTGGTTTTTATATTCTTTTAATGCTGTTCTAATTCCCACTAAGTTCCTTATAATTCCACGGAGTTCCTTGAGCCTACACACCCTTCCTTTTTTTTCTTTTTTTTTGTTTAAATAATTTTATTTATTTATTTATTTTTAATTTTTTATTGATGTATTAGATGTATACTTATCTTCCCATTGCCCCCCCCCACTCACATGCATACCCTAACCCCTCAGTGTCTTGTATCCATTAGTTAAGCTTATATGCATGCATACAAGTTCTTTGGTTGATCTCTTACCTACCCCACCTCTTCCTAAACTTCCCACAGTCAGTATGATGCTTTACTGCCTCTGTATCTATCTTTTTGTTCATCAGTTTATAAGGTTCTTTATTATCCATAAATGAGTGAGATCATGTGATATTTTTCTTTTATTGACTGGCTTATATCACTTAGCATAATGCTCTCAAGTTCATCCAGGTTGCTGCAAAAGGTAAGAATTCCTTCTTTTTTATGGAAGCATACTATTCCATTGTGTAGGTATACCATGGTTTTCTGATCCACTCATCTGCTGACAGACACTTAGGCTGTTTCCAAATTGTAGCTATCATAAATTGTGCTGCTATGAACATAGGGGTACAGAAATTCTTTATGATTGGTGTTTCCAGTTTCTTAGGATATATTCCTAACAGTGGGATTACTGGGTCAAATGAGAGTTCCATTTTTAGTTTTTTGAGGAAACTCCATACTGTTCTCCACAGTGGCTGCACCAGTCTGCATTCCTACCAACAGGGCACTAGGGTTCCTTTTCCTCCACATCTTCACCAACACTTGTCATTTATTGATTTGCCATTCTGATAGGAGTGAGATGGTATCACATTGCCATTTTGATTTGCATCTCTCAGATAATTAGTGACTTTCAGCATGTTTTCATGTGTCTCTTGGCCTTCTTTCTGTCTTCTTTCGAAAAGGTTCTATTTAGGTCCCTTGCCCATTTTTTTATTGGATCGTTTATCTTCCTTTTATTCAGTTGTATAAGTTGGCTGTACATGTTGGAGATTAAACCTTTATCAGTGATAATAACATTTGCAAATATGTTCTCCCATACAGTGATCTCTCTTGTTGTTTTGCTGATGGTTTCTTTTGTTGTAAAAAAAGCTTTTTATTTTGATGTAGTCCCATTTGTTTATTTTCTCTTTAGTTTCCATTGCCTTTGAAACAGTATCAGTGAAGAAGTTCTTTCAGCATATGTCTGAGATTATGCTGCCGGTGGATTTCTCTAGTATTTTTATGGTTTCCTGTCTTAGGTTTAAATTCTGTATCCATTTTGAGTTTATTTTTGTATATGATGTAAGTAGGTGGTCTAGTTTCATTTTTTTACATGTAACTGTCCAATTTTCCCAACACCACTTATTGAAGAGACTGTCTTGACTCCATTGTATGTTAATACCTTCTTTGTCAAATATTAGTTGAGCATAGTGGTTTGGGTGGATATCTGGATTCTCTATTCTATTCCATTGGTCTATATGTCTTTTCTTGTGCCAGTGCCAGGCTGTTTTAAGAACAGTTGCTTTGTAATACAGCTTGAGATCTGGTATTAAGATCCCACCTAGTTTATTCTTCTTTCTCGGGATTGCTGTGGCTATTCAGGGTCTTTTTTTATTCCAGATGAATCTTTGGAGAGTTTTTTCTAGATCTGTGAAATATGTCGTTGGTTTTTTAATGGGTAGTATGGACATTTTAATGATGTTGATTCTCCCAATCCTAGAGCATGGTATGGTCTTCCATCTGTTTACATCTTCCTCTATCTCTTTTTTCAGTGTCCTGTAGTTTATTGCATATCTGTCTTTTACCTCCTCAGTTAAGTATATTCCTAGGTATCTTAATTTTTTTGGTGCGATGATAAATGGGATTGCTTTTTCAGTTTCTCTTTCTGTAAGTTCATTATTAGTGTATGGAAATGCCATAGATTCCTTGGCATTAATTTTGTATCCTGGGATAAACCAAGATGGCGGCATAGGTGAACACCTAAGCTGCAGCCTCACACAATTTCAAAATTACCACTAAAAGACAGAATGGAAATCATCCAGGATCACAGGAAAGTTGGCTGAAAATTCTACAACTAGAAGTAAAGATAGGGGCTCACAAAGACTCAGAGGAGCTGTAAAAAGCTGAGGTATAGAGACACACTCCTGGACATGGGCAGAGGAGTGTCTGGCTGTCTTCCTCTAGTGGGAAAGATACGAAAATCTTGATTGTACAGAACTCCAATTCTGACTGCACTGAACCCCAGATCCAAGCAAGACTCACACAGGGGAATTTGGACTATAGTTCAAAGGAAGGAGTGCAGGGAAACTTAGGGGAGATGTGAAAGAGAGAGGTCTGGGGGTGCGCAAAAGTGCACATGAAAGTACACACACAGAGCACTGACTGGTGATTGTGATGCTGGCTTTCTCTAGTGCAGTGGTTCTCAACCTTCCTAATGCTGTGACACTTTAATACAGTTCCACATGTGGAGGTGACCCCCAACCATAAATTATTTTTGTTGCTATTTCATAACTGTAATTTTGCTACTGTTATGAACTATAATGTAAATATCTGATATGCAGGATGTATTTTCATTGTTACAAATTGAACATAATGAAAGCATAGGGATTAATCACAAAAACAATATGTAATTATATATTGTGAAATATTTATTTCTAATTACAAATAAATGAAATTTTGTCTTGAATCATGGTGTAGCATGGGCAACAGTCTTCATATGACAACAGTAAACTACATTGCTAAATTTTGCTACACCGAGGAGTGGTGTGTTGAAGAACATGAAAAATAGGTGTTTTCCAATAGTCTTAGGCGACCCCTGTGAAAGGGTCGTTCGACCCCCAAAGGGGTCGCGACCCACAAATTGAGAACCGCTGCTCTAGTGGAAGGAAAACAGAACCTCCTGACAGCACTGAAATCCAGGTCCAACTGCACTGAATGCCAGTTTCAGATGAGACCCTGGGGACCCAGACTCATACGGGTCCCTATAGAGCATGGAAACTCAGGGGAACCAGAAAGGCAGAGGTCGTCTGGAGTCAGGTGCACATGCGCAGACATAGCTAAACCTCACAACAAATGGGCTTGGAGGTCAATTCCCCCCAGTGATACTGTACACACAGTTCACAAAGAGGTACACCAAGAGTGTCCACCTCAGGTAACTGGGAAAGCATAGCTACTGGGCCACACAAGACACCTAAAACACAAAGCTACTCTACCAACTCAGGAAAACAGCGAAATATGCGGAGACAAAACAAATGGAGGGAAACAAGCAACAGGATATCAAGTTCAAAACCCTGGTTATAAGGATTTTTTAAAGAATTTCCTAGAAAAAAAAAAGGATAAATTTAGCGAGTCTCAGGAGGAGATGAAAAAAGACCAACTGGAAATTAAATATACACTTATTGAGATAAAAAATATACAGAAACCTAACAGCAGACTAGAGGAAGGCAAGAATCAAGTCAAAGATTTGAATACAAAGAAGCAAAAAACACTCCATTGAAAAAGCAAAAAGAAAAAGGAATCCAAAAATTTGAAGATAGTGTAAGGAGCCTCTGGGACAATTTCAAGCTTACCAACATCACAATTATGGGGGTGCTAGAAGAAGAGAGAGAGCAAGATACTGAAAACCTACTTAAAGAAATAATGACTAAAAACTTCCCCCATCTGGTAAAAGAAATAGACTTACAAGTCTAGGAAGCGCACAGAACCCCAAACAAAAGGAATCAAAAGAGGACCACCCCAAGACACATCATAATTAAAATGCCAAGAACAAAAGTCAAAGAGAGAATATTAAAAGCAGCAAGAGAAAAACAGTTAATTACCTACAAGGGCGCACCCATATGACTGTCAGTTGATTTCTCAACAGAAACTATGTTGGCCAGATGGGAGTGGCAAGAAATATTCAAAGTGATGAATAGCAAGAACCTGCAACTAAGATTACTCTACCCAGCAAAGCTATCATTCAGAATTGAAGGTCAGATAAAGAGCTTCACAGATAAGAAAATACTAAAGGAGTTCATCAATACCAAACCAGTATTATATGAAATGCTGAAAGATATTCTTTAAGAAGAGAAAAAAGAAGAAAACAGTAAAGGTAAAAATTATGAAGAACAAATACATATATGTCAACAAGTGAATCTGAAAATCAAGTGAATTGCAAATCTGAGTATCAAAATAAACTGGTGAATATAATAGAATTAGGGGCATAGAAAGGGAGTGGACTGATAATTCTCAGGGGAGAAGAAGTGAGGGGGGTGCAGGGAGAGACTGGACAAAAATCATACACCTATGGATGAAGACAATGGGGGAGAGGAGGTAAGGGCAGAGGTTGGGGTGGGAACTAGGTGGAGGGGAGATATGGGGGGGGGAAAGAGGACAAATTTTAATAATCTGAAAAATAAAGATTTATTTTTAGAAAATTTGTATTCTGCTATATTGCCAAATTGATTTATTAAGTCTATTAGTTTTTTTATGGAGTCTTTTGGGGTTTTATGTACAGTATCATGTCATCTGCAAATACGGACAGCTTTACTTCTTTTCCAATTTGGATGCCATTTCTTTCTTCTTCTTGTCTAATTGTATTGGCTTTAATACTTCCAGTACTATGATTAACAGGAGTAGTGACAGTGGGCATCCCTGTCTTATTCCTGTTCTTAGGGGGAATGGTTTTAGTTTTTGTCCTTTGAGTATGATGTTATCTGCAGGTCTATCATATATAGCTTTTACTATGTTTGGGTATAATCCTTCTATTACCACCTAGTTTTTATCAAGAAAGGGTGTTCTATTTTGCCAACTGCTTTTTCTGCATCAATTGATATTACAGTGATTTTTATCTCTCAATTTGTTTATGTGATGTATCACACTTATTGATTTGTGTATATTGTACCATCCTTGCATTCCTGGGATAAATCCTACTTGGTCATGGTGTATGATCTTTCTGATGTACTGCTGGATCCTATTTGCTAGAATTTTCTTGAGGATTTTGGCATCTATGTTTCATGAGGATATTGGCCTGTAATTCTCTTTCATCGTGTTGTCCTTATCTGGTTTTGGTATTAGGGTGATGCTGGCTTCATAGATGGTCTTTGGAAGTGTTCCTTCTTCTTGAATGATTTGGAATAGTCTGAGGAGGATAGGTTTCAATTCTTCCTTGAATGTTTGGTAAAACTCTCCTGTATAGCCATCTGGTCCCAGGCTTTTGTTTGCTGGAATCTTTTTTATGACTGCTTCAATTTCTACCATACTTATTGGCCTATTGAGATGTTTAGATTCTTCCTGATTGAATTTTGGAAGATTATATTTTTCTAGGAATATGTCCATTTCCTGTGAAGCTCCTGATTTCACCAGGTTGTCCACTTGGTTGGAATAAAGTTGTTCATAGTATTTTTTAACAATCTTTTGTATTTCCACAGGGTCTGTTGTTATTTCTCCTCTTTCATTTCTGATTTTGTTTATTAGGGTCTTCTCTCTTTGCTTCTTGGTGAGCCTGGCTAGAGGTCCATTAATCTTGTTTATCCTTTCCAAAAACCAGCTCTTGGTTTTGTTGATCTTTTGAATTGCTTCTTTGGTCGCTATGTTCTTTATCTCTGTTCTGATCTTTCCTATTTTCTTCCTTCTGCTTACATTGGGCTTGTTGCTCTCATTCTAGCTCTTTGAGTTGTAGGGTTAGGTAATTTATTACCATTTTTTCTTGTTTTTTCTTGTAGTAGGCTTATAACTATGAACTATGAACTTCTCTCTCAAGACTGCTTTCACTGTGTCCCATAGATTTTGGATTGTTGTGTTTTCATTGTCATTTATTGCCGTGATGTTTTTTATTTCTTCCTTGATCTCTCTGGTAACTCAATCATTCTTTAATAGCATGCTGTTTAGTCTCCATGTGTTTGATTTCTTTGTATTATTTTTGTTGTAGTTGATCTCCAGTTTTATGCCACAGTCATCTGAGAAGATGCTTGATATGATTTCTATCTTCTTGAATTTGAAGAGACTTTGCCTATGACCCAACATATAGTCCATCTTAAAAATGACCCATGGGCACTTGAGAAGAATGTGGCTTTGGGGTGAAATGTTCTGAAGACATCAATTAATTCTGTCTGATCTAGTGAGTCATTTAGGATTGATGTTTCTTTTCTGAATTTTTGTTTAGAGGATTTGTCCAGTGGTGACAGTGGGCTATTAAAGTCTCCTACTATGATTGTTTTGCTGTCAATCTCTCCCTTGATATTCTCCAGGAGTTTTTTTTTCTGTGTTTAGGTGCTCCTGTATTGGGTGCATATATGTTTACCATAGTCATTTCTTCTTGTTGGATTGCTCCCTTTAGTATTATGAAGTGGCCTTCTTTATCTCTTGTTATGTCCTTCACTTTGAGATCTAATTTGTCAGATATAAGTATTGCAACCCCAGCTTTTTTTCGTTTCCATTTTCCATCTTTCATCCCTTCACCCTCAGTCTGTGTGCATCTTTTTTTTCTGAGGTGGATTTCTTATAGACAGCAGATATATGGGTCATATTTTCTTATCCAATCCATTACCCTATCTTTTGATTGGAGCACTTAATCCATTTAAATTTAAAGTTATTATTGATGGATACTTATTTGTCACCATTTTTATTCTTTCTTAACTTCCTAAGTCTTTTTTTTTTTTTTTTACAGCAGACCCTTTAGAATTTATTCATTGCTGGTTTGGGGGTAATAAATTCCCTTAGTTTTGTTTTTTGTTTATTTGTTTTGTTTTTGCTTTGTCTGTGAAGCTCCTGATTTCACCTTCAATTTTGATTTAAAGCCTTGCTGGGTACAGTATTCTTGAATTCAGACCCTTCTTTTGCATGACTTTGTACATTTCATTCCATTTCCTTCTGGCATGATGAGTTTCTGTTGAGAAATCAGTTGCTAGTCTGATGGGGGTTCCTTTGTAGATAACTTTCTGTCTCTCTCTGGCCACTTTTAAGATTCTTACTTAAAATTCTTACTTAATATTGTAAGAATATTAATTGGTGTTTGCCAATTTAGTAATAATGTGCCTTGGTGTTGGTCTTTTTTGGTTCATTTTGCTAGGGACTCTGAGCTTCTTGGATTTGTGTGTATTTTTTCTTCTCTATATCAGGAGAGTTTTCTGCCATTATTTCTTCAAACAGGTTTTCTTTTCCTTGCTCAGGTTCCTCTCCTTCTGGAATCCCTATTATGCAAATGTTGTTTTGTTTGGTGTTATCCCAAAGTTCCCTTAGGCTCTCCTCCTGCCTATTAATTTTTTTTCTAGAAGCTTCTCTACTTGAGTATTTTTTCCTACCTTGTCTTTTAGCTCACTGATGTGGTCCTCTGCTTTTTCTTGTCTACTTTTGATGCTTTCCATTGAGTTATTTACAGCAGCGATGTCATTTTTCACTTCTTGATTTTTATTCATTTCCTCTTGGTTCTTCTTCATTTCCTATTGGTTCTTACTCATATTATAGAATTTTTCTTCCATTATTTTCAGCCCTTGACATTTTAATTATTATGTGTCTTGGTGTGGTCCTCTTTAGATTCCTCTTGTTCGGGGTTCTCTGCACTTTCTGAATTTGTAAGTCTATTTTTTTCACCAGGTAGGGGAAATTTTCAGCCATTATTTCTTCTAGTAGGTTTTCAATATTTTGCTCTCTTTTTATGGCACTTCCATAATTCTGATGTTGGAAGTTGTCCCAGAGACACCTTACACTATCTTCATATTTTTTGGACTCTTTTTTCTTTTTGTTTTTCTAGTTGGGTGTTCTCTGTTACTTCATATTTCAAATCTTTGGTTTGATTCTTGGATCCTCTAGTCTACTGTTGAATTTCTGTATATTATTCTTTATTTCTGACAGTGTATGCTTAATTTCTGACTGATCCTTTTTCATTGTTTTTGGTATTCTCATTATGATCCTTGATGATCTCACTAAGTTCCTCAGAGGTCTCACTAAGTTTCTTGGTTGTTTCTAGAAGATTCTTGAGTAACATTATAACTGTGTTTTTGAACTCTATATCCAGTAGTTGACTTTCTTCCATTTCTGTCATTTGTGACATGTTTCTTGGTCTCCATATTTTGGATGCTTCCCTGTGTTGATGGTGTGGCTTTATGTGGTAGGTGACCTACAGGGCCCAGAGGCTCAGCCTCCCCAATCACCTGAGGTGGACACTCGTGGTGCACCTCTTTGTGGGCTGGGTGCACAGTCTTGTTGTAGTTAAGCCTTGACTGCTATTGGTACACTGGGAGAAACTGACCTCCAGGCCAAGTGGCTGTGAGGACCCACTGTGTCTATAATGGAAGAACTGCTATGCTAGAGATACCCTTATGGGGCAGAACTTCTTCAGTAGGGCTTTTGTGCTAACTGAGTCTGCCTCTTGAGTATGTCAATTATGGATGTGAGGAGTTGAAATCTGTTATATTCTTAACACTGACCTCTAGGTACACTGGTTCCTGGGTTTCCAAAGAGGTACAAGTCATCTACTGTCTGAGGCCCCCCAGGAGAAGCTACAGAAAGATCTGCAGTTTTCTCCTCTTTTGGGGGGGTTTGGAAGTTTTGGAGCTCTCTGATCCAGCTGCAATTTGTTAAGTAGGCTGCAAAAGGAAGGCCATTCATATTCAAAAGCCGCTGTGCACAGTTTGGGTGGGGTTGGGCAGGGTTTCTGGGAATCACCAGGGCATAGCAAACAGCAATGGCTGCCAGTCAGCTGTCTCCATGTGTTTGCATTCCTGTATCCCACGTCCCAGTACAATAAACAGTGATTCCTACATGTACTTCTACAAGAAAGTCTCCTTCATTTTCCGACCCAATGCCAGACAGTCCAATTTCTCTCCAGAGGAGTCTGTCTCCCCACAGTCTCACTGTGAACTGGAGTTCAGAGCAGTCAAGAGCTTGTATCTTCCTTCCTATTGATAAAAACAGTGTACCCAGACAACAGCTTGATTCGCACACCTCTGTACCTCTACTCTTCCATGCCTCTGCACCTCCTACCCAGTTTCAATGTGCTTTTTTCTTTCCTTCTAATTGCAGAACTTCTACTTAGCTAGTTTTCCCATGGTTCTGGGTGATAGTAATTTTGTCTTTTAGTTGTAGTTTTGGTCTGGTTGTGAGATTCAGCTTGTACAGGTGTATACCTTATGCCACCATCTTGGTTTCTTATGTGTTTGTTCTTATGTATTAGATAGAATTGTTACGTCTTCTATTCATCGTGGGATGGCCGTAAGTTAAAAGTGTCCTATGAGTCCCAGTGCAAGTTCTTTGATCTCCTGGGCTGGATATTCTAAGAATGTCCCTCATGTCAATTATTTGTTCTCTCCTCTGATAATTTGGACTTGATTATTGATGTCCTATTCATGAGTGTGATCTCCTTTACAACTTTCTGCTTACCAGGCTAAATCCTAAACATACCATGCTAGCTGTTTTACAGGTACTGACAGAACAAAACAGGACAAAATAAGACTGAACTGAAAACAATACACAAAACAATATATATATATATATATATATATATATATATATATATATATATATACACACACACTAGAGGTTTGGTGCACAAAATTCATGCTTGGAGGGATCCCTCAGCCCAGCCTGCCCCTCTTCAATCTGGAACCACTCAAAGGATGTTCGACTGCCGGTTTAGGCCCAATCCCTGTGGGCCTATACCATCAGTTGGACATCCATTTCACAATCTGGGACTGCTGGGTCCTAACTATTTACCTGCCTGGCTGCCTGAGTATCCCTAACTGCCTCTGCCTGACGGTATGATCACCCCTAACTTGTCCCCTTGCCAGCCTGATTGCCCCTAACTGCCTCTGCCTCAGTCTCAGGCCTAAGCCACAGTCTGGCCTCCCTCTCTGACAGGCTACCTGGCATATCAGGGGAAGACACCACCCTCATTACCCTACTGCTGCTGCCACTGCTGTTCTGAGCCTATGCCCTTTGCAGCTGCTGCAGCTTTGTCTGGAAGGATGTCCAGAAGTTTATCCAGAATACATTTGCTCTAATTAACGTATTACCATTTTATTAATATAGACTAGTGGCCCAGTGAACAAAATTCATGCATGGGGGAGGGGATGTTCCTCAGCCCAACCTGCACCCTCTCCAATCTGGGACCCCTCAAAAGATATTGGACTGCTGGTTTAAGGGATTGGGCCTAAACAGCAGTCAGACATCCATCTTGCAATCTAGGACTGCTGGATCCTAACCGCTCACCTGCCTGTCTGCCTGCCTGATTGCCCCTAACCCCTCTGCCTGTCAACCTGCTCACCTCCAGCTGCTTCCCACTGCAGGCATGCTTGCCCCCAAATGCCCCCCATTGGGGCAGTTGGAGGTAAGCAAACCAGCAGGGGGGCCAGTTGGGGGTAAGCAGACTCTCAGTGGGGGTCAGTTGGAGGTGATCAGGACAGTGGGGGGGGGCAGTTTGGAATGAGCAGGCCAGCAAAGGGGCAGTTGTGAGTAATCAGGCCAGTGTGGAGGGAAGGTGGAGCTGAACAGTCCAGCAAGGGTGTGGGGGGCAGTTGAGGGTGAGTAGGCTGACAGAGAAGGCTGTTGGGGAGAGTCCCCACTGGGGTGACTGGCCAGCCTGGGTGAGGAGCTGATGGCTGTTTGCAGGCTGGCAACATCTCCTGGTGAACCAAGCTCACAGTTCCTCCTTTTTTTCTTTTTTCTTTTCAGCACCTCCTTGAGCAGAGGCCAGGGCTGTCAAGAAGCAGGTATTTGGGATTTATTTTATCTTCTATAATTGAAACTTTGTAGCCTTGAGCAGAGGCCAGGGCCCGGCAAGGCAGGCGGGAACCTTGTCTATCATGTGCACAGACCACCAGGGGGCAGATGCTCAACTTTGTGGTCAGTGCACTCCAACAGCCAACCTCCTGCAGCCAGCCAACCTCTAGTTCCTTCTTTGTTCATCAGTTTACATTATTCATTATATTTCATAAATTAGTTCTTTTTATTCTTATTCTAGTTCTTTTCTCATCCTTCTTTTCTTTCATATTCCCTTTTTTTGTCTTCTTCCATCCCCTCTAATTCTTTGGTTTCATGTCTTTTAGTATTATTTTAATTTTTTTTAGTCTAACTTGTTATGATTGTACTAGAGGCCTGGTGCATGAATTCATGAACAGGTGGGATCCTTTGGCCTGACCAGCGATTGGGATGTATTGGGGCTGTCTCATTCAGTTTTAATTGGGGCCAATTGGGGCTGGCTGGCGGGGGGGGAGAGACTGTGAGGGAAGGAGGAGAGATCAACCAAAGGATTTGTATGCTTGCATATAAGCATATCCAATGGACACAGGCATTAAGGGGGTGAGGGCATGAGCGGGGGCGGGTGTAGGGCAGTGGGGGGATAAGGACACATATGTAATACCTTAATCAATAAATAAAATAAACAATTTTTTAAAAAAATAAAAAGAAAAGGAAACAAAAATTAAATGAAATAATGTTAAAACATAATAATGATCACATTAAAATACAAAATAGAAAAAGAGAGGAGGAACCAAGATGGTGGCATAGGTAAACACCTACCCTGCTGCCTTGCACAACAATTTCAAAACTACAACTAAAAGACAGAACGAAGATCATCCAGAACCACAGGAAAGCTGACTGAGTGGAAATTCTACAACTAAAAAGGAAAGAGAGGGGCTCACAGAGACCCAGAGGAGCTGCAAAAAGCTGAGGTATGGAAACGTGTGCATGAAGAGAGTGGGTGCCGGAGTACCTGGCTGGCTTTCTCTGGTGGGAGAGAGATGGAGACTCTCAATGGCATTGAACCCCTTATTCTACGACACTTAACCCAAGATCCAGCTGAAACTCATACTGGGGGAGTTTGGACTGTGAAAAGGGAGAAGGGCACAGAAATTTGGGGGAGTCGCAAGAGGGCAGAAGTTGGGCAGCACACACAGCACTGTGCGCAGAAAACTGACTGCTGATTGTGCTGCTGGCTTTCACAAGAGGGCATGAGACAGACCCTCCCAACTGCATCACTTCTAACTCCACTAAACTCCAGATTCGGGTGAAGTCCTGGGGACACAGATTCATATGGTCCCGAAATGTGGGGGAGCCAGAAAGGCAGCAGTGTAGAGGCATTGTGAGAGCGTGGCGCTCGCACTGCACACAAGGACCACTCTAGCGATTACCCAGTCACTTGGGACTCAGGGGCTGTGGAGGGCAGGGCCGACTGGAAGGCAAGGTGGTCCATTAAGCCCTGAGACTCCACCAATCCCAGGCTCAACAGAGAGGCTTTTGCAGTTTTGGTATCATAAGGCTGAATCCAACACAGAAATTCTCCCAGCATAATAAAAATGCCGAGACAAGGGAAGAGATCACAAACAAAAGAAATGGAGGAAAACAAACGATTGGATATAGAGTTCAAAATCACACTTATAAGATTTTTCAAGAATATCCTAGAAAAGTTGGATAAAGTTAGCGAGACCCAAGAGGAGATGAAAAAGAACCAACTAGAAATTAAACATACACTGATTGGAATAAAAAATATTATACAGAGACCTAACAGCAGACTAGAGGAAGGCAAGAATCAAGTCAAAAATTTGAAATATAAAGAATCAGAAAACATTCAACTGGAAAAGAAAAAAGAAAAAAGAATCCAAAAATGTGAAGATAATGTAAGAAACCTCTGGGACAGCTTCAAGCGTACCAACATCAGAATTGTGGGGATGCCAGAAGAAGGGAGAGTGCAAGATACTGAAAACCTACTTAAAGAAATAATGACTGAAAACTTCCCACATCTGGTAAAAGAAATAGACTTACAAGTCCAGGAAGCACATAGAACTCCATATAAAAGGAATCCAAAGAAGACTACACCAAGACACATCATAGTTAAAATACCAAGAGCAAAAGACAAAGAGAGAATATTAAAAGCAGCAAAAGAAAAACAGTTCATTACCTACAAGGGGGCACCCATATGACTGTCAGCTGATTTCTCAACAGAAACGATGCAGGCCAGTCGGGAATGGCAAGAAATATTCAACGTGATGAATACCAAGAACCTACAACCAAGAATGCTCTATCCATCAAAGCTATCATTCAGAATTGAAGGGCACATAAAGAGCTTCACAGATAAGAAAAAGCTAAAGGAGTTTATCAACTCCAAACCAGTCTTATATGAAATGTTGAAAGGTACTCTTTTAGAAGAGGAAGAAGAAAAGGGTAAAAGATAAAAAATTATGAGCAACGAATACATATCTATCAAGAAGTGAAGCTAAAAATTAAGTGAATTAAAAATTTGATCAACAGAATAAACTGGTGAATATAATAGAATCAGGACCACAGAAAGGGAATGGACTGATCATTCTCAAGGAAAAAGGGGTGAGGGGTGTACAGGGAGAGACTGGACAAAAATCATACACCTATGAATGAGATCAATGGGACGGAGGTAAGGGGAGAGGGAGGGTTGGGAGCCGAGTGGAGGGGAGCTATGGAGGGGGAAAAAAGAGAAACAAATGTAATAATTTGGATAATAAAGATTTAATTAAAAATAAAAAATTTTTTAAATAGAAAAAAAGAGAAAAATAAAATAATCATTATAGAAATAGGAAAGTATTTGCAACTAAATTACTATTAAGATATTACCTAATGACAAATGTTAAGGGAATGTTTAAATTTATTTAACATTTAATTTGCAAATCTTTTTTTGAACTAAGACTAACTCTCTATCTTTTTCCCTTCCTCTCTGTAAAAAATCAGTAAAATATATTTTTTAAAAATGTTTTGAGAGAATTCAAGATGGCGACATAGGTAAACACCTACACTGCTGCCTCACACAACAATTTCAAAACTACAACTAAAAGACAGAACGGACATCATCCAGAACCACAGGAAAGCTGGCCGAGTATAAGTTCTACAACTAAAAGGAAAGAGAGGGGCTCACAGAGACCCAGAGGAGCTGCAAAAAGCTGAGGTACGGAGACGCGCGCGCTGAGAGAGCAGGTGCTCGAGTACCTGGCTGGCTTTCTCTGAAACAGAGACTCCCAACGGCATTGAACCCCTTATCCTACGACACTAAACCCCAGATGCAGCCAAAACTCATACCGGGGGGAGTTTGGACTGTGAAAAGGGAGAAGTGCACGGAAATTTAGGGGAGTCGCAAAAGATAGGAGGTCTGGTCGAAGTCGCGCACTCGCACAAGCACAGCGCTACGCGGAGGACAGATTGCTGATTGTGCCGCTGGCTTTCGCGACTGGGCGTGAGACAGACCCTCCCAACTGTGCCACTTCTGAGTCCACTAAACCCCGGTTTCAGGCGAAACCCTGGAGATCTAGACTCGTGTGGTCCTGGCGGGCATGGGAGCTGGAAAGGCAGCGGTCTAGTGGTACTGCAGGCGCTCTGGCACAAGGACCGCTCCAGCAATTACCCAGTCACGTGAGACTCGGGGGCCGTGGAGGGCGGGGCCGACTGGAAGGCAAGGCGGTCCCTTAAGCCCTGAGACTCCACCCATCCCAAGTTCAACAGAGGCTTCTGCAGTTTTGCAAGTACAGAAGTTTCCCCGACATAGTGAAAATGCCAAGACAAGGGAAGGGATCACAAAAAGAAATGGAGGGAAAAAAAAACCGACTGGATATAGAGTTCAAAACCACGTTTATAAGGTTTTTCAAGAATATGCTAGAAAACATGGGTAAGTTTATCAAGTCCCAAAAAGAGATGCAAAAGGAACAACTAGAGATGCAAAAGAGCCAACTAGAGATGCTAGAGATGATGCATAAATTTAGCGAGTCCCAAGAGGAGACAAAAAAGGACCAACTAGAGACACTGACTGAAATAAAAAATATTATACAGAGTCCTAACAGCAGACTAGAGAAAGGCAAGAATCAAGTCAAAAATTCGAAATATAAAGAAGCAGAAAGCACTCAACTGGTAAAGCAAGAAGAGAAAAGAATCCAAAAATGTGAAGATAATGTAAGGAGAGTCTGAGACAGCTTCAAGCGTACCAACATCAGAATTGTGGGGGTACCAGAGGAAGAGAGAGAGCAAGATACTGAAAACCTACTTAAAGAAATAATGACTGAAAACTTCCCACATTTGCTAAAAGAAATAGACTTACAAGTCGAGGAAGCACACAGAACCCCATATAAAAGGAATCCAAAGAGGACCACACCAAGACACATCATAATTAAAATACCAAAAGCAAGAGAAAAAGAGAGAATATTAAAAGCAGCAAGAGAAAAACAGTTTATTACCTACAAGGGAGCACCCATATGACTGTCAGCTGATTTCTCAACAGAAACGATGCAGGCCAGACAGGAGTGGCAAGAAATATTCAACGTGATGAATAGCAAGAACCTACAACCAAGAATACTCTACCCAGCAAAGCTATCATTCAGAATTGAAGGGCAGATAAAGAGCTTCACAGATAAGAAAAAGCTAAAGGAGTTCATCAACTCCAAACCAGTGTTATATGAAATGCTGAAGGGCACTCTTTTAGAAGAGGAAGAAGAAAAAGGTAAAAGCCAAAAAATTATGAACAACAAATACATATCTATCAACAAGTGAATCTAAAAATTAAGTGAATTAAAAATTTGATTAACAGAATAAACTGGTGAATATAATAGAATCAGGAGCACAGAAAGGGAGTGGACTGATAATTCTCAGGGGGAAAGGGGTGAGGGGTGTACAGGGAGAGACTGGACAAAAATCATATACCTATGGATGAGATCAATGGAGGGAGCTAAGGGCAGAGGGAGGGGTGGGAGCTGGGTGGAGGGGTGCTACGGAGGGGAAAAAAGAGAAACAAATGTAATAATCTGAATAATAAAGATTTAATTAAAAAATGTTTTTGTGTGGGTATCATGTAGATAATTAATTGTACATGCCATTTTGGAGATTTTCTTTGAAAAAAAATAGAGTTGTGACATAGATGTTGTACAAAACTATGGGACTGAAAGTTATTCTGAAGGTGAGGACTATAAAAAGAGGACAGCTAAAGTGCCAGGGTTTATTTGGGGGGCATTCCATCATTTTGGAATAAAGCAGTAGATCAGTTCCACCTTTGTGACTTTATTTGCCTCAGATAGATAAGATTTGGTACTTTACACATACTTTTAACAAAGATGCTAAATTAAAGACTTTTTAAAATACTACTTACAAAAACTTGGATGGCCCAACTAAAGTGATATTTGAAGTAAGTTCATTGCATTACATAATAAAATTAAATTTTAAAAATAATGAGCTAAGCATATACTTAAATTAAAAAAAAAAAAGGAATGAATCTAATGGAAGAGAAACAATTGAGGCCAAAATAGAAAACAAAAGTTTTTAGAGAAAAAAAAAGCCATGGTACAGGAAGATGGTGGCTGGCAGGATTGAGGTGAGGGAGAGGAAGTGAGTGACAAAAGGAGAGTGTGTGGGTGTGTGTGGGGTGTGTGATTGAGTGAGGGACAGTTGAATCTCATGGGAACAGTGGGAGCTGGCAGTCCAGGCTCTCTTGGACAGGGAGAGACTGCCATCATGACTGGCACTCCCCGGACTATGGGTCTCGGGTGTGGAGCCCACACCATCTTGAAGGGGAAAGTGGCCTTTCTTTGGGAACTCATCAACACCACCAGCCAGACAGGCCTTGGAGCTGCCCTGTGATCCAACAGGCACTCCAGCAAGAGTCCTGTTTCCACAGCTTCAGTGCCTTTATCATTTCTTGCATTATTGGCTTGGTAGTGATAAACTCTCTTAGCCCTTTCTTGTCTGTAAAGCTCCTAATTCCACCTTCAATTTTGAATGATAGCCTTGCTGGGTTTAGTATTCTTGGGTTCAGACCCTTGTTTTGCATCACTTTATATATTTCATTCCATTCCCTTTGGGCCTGGTGTGTTTCTGTTGAGAAATCAGTTGATATTCTGATAGGAGATCTCTTGTAGGTAACTTTCTGTCTCTCTCTGGCTGCCTTTAAGATTCTTACTTTGTCGTTAGTGTTCGCCAATCTAATTATGATGTGTCTTGGTGTCAGTCTTTTGGGGTTCAGCTTGGTTGGGACTCTGTGTTCTTCTTGGACTTGCATATTTTTTTTCTTGCCAATATCAGGGAAATTTTCTATCATTATCTCTTCAAATAGGTTTTCTATTCCTTGCTTCTCTTCCACTCCTTCTGGTATCCCAATTAAGCGAATGTTGTTTCATTTTGTGTTGTCTGAAAGCTTCCTTAGGCTCTCTTCTTGTTTTCTAAGTCTTTTTTCCAGTTGCTGCTGTGTTTGTGTGTTTTTTCCAACCTTGTCTTCTAATTTGCTGATGCGGTTCTCAGCCTCTTCTAGTGTACTGTTTAGGCTTTCCATTGTATTCATTATTGCAGCTATGTCGTTCTTCCTCTTCTCCTGAGTCAATGTGTGTTTCCGCGCATGTCTTCAGCGGGCCTTCACACCAGCTTGCTGACACCCTAATCCCTTCGTTTGCACATCAGGGTCTCCACGTCTGTGGCACCCTAGACCCTATATTTGTGTGTTCTGGTCGCTCTGTCTGTGGCATACCCTTCTTTCTGGTTTGTGGAGCTCCCTGGTCACTGGTGTTTGCGGTGCACCCTCGAGGCCACCACCCAAGGTGGGTTTTCAGTAGCACTTGGGTAGTAAAACAATCAGATCTACAATTAAAACATCACAAGAAAATATGGGAAGATGTAAAAGCAATCCCCAAAGGAAAGAAAAAGAGGAATCACCAGAAAGGGAGTTAGATGAAACTGAAGTGAGCAGCCTTTCAGAGAAAGAGTTCAGAGTAATGGTTTTAAGGATGTTTAAACAGATTGAAGACAATATCACACAACTCAATAAGAACTATAAGGAGCTGAATAAGAATGTCAACAACATGAAACAAAACCAAGAGGGGATGAAAAATGACATAGCTGCAATATGGAACACAATGGAAGGCCTAAACAGTAGACTAGAAGAGGCTGAGGACCACATCAGCAAATTAGAAGACAAGGTAGGAAAAAACACAGAAACACAGCAACAACTGGAAAAAAGACTTAAAAAAACAAGAAGAGAGCCTAAGGGAGCTTTGGGACAATACAAAACAAAACAACATATGCTTAATTTGGATACCAGAAGGAGTGGAAGAAAAGCAAGGAATAGAAAACCTATTTGAAGAGATAATGATAGAAAATTTCCCTGATATTGGCAAGGAAAAAAATATGCAAGTCCAAGAAGTACAAAGAGTCCCAAACAAGCTGACCCCCCCCCAAAAAAAATCAACACCAAGACACATCATAATTAAATTGGCGAACAATAACAACAAAGCAAGAATCTTAAAGGCAGCCAGAGAGAGACAGAAAGATACCCATAAGGGACCTCCTATTAGAATAGCAACTGATTTCTCAACAGAAACACACCAGGCCAGAAGAGGATGGAATGAAATATATAACGTGATGCAAAACAAAACAAGGGTCTGAACCCAAGAATACTATACTCAGCAAGGCTATCATTCAAAATTGAAGGTGGAATCAGGAGCTTTACAGACAAGAAAGGGCTAAGAGAGTTTATCACTACCAAGCCAATAATGCAAGAAATGATAAAGAGACTGCTATAAAAAGAAGAAAGATAAAGGCAAAAAAAAACAACACAAAAAACACTAAGGAAAAATATGACAACAAACATGAACTTGTCAATAATATCATTAAACGTAAATGGGTTAAATGCACCAATCAAAAAACATGGGGTAGCTGAATGGTTAATAAAACAGGACCCATACATTTGCTGTCTACAAGAGACCTACCTCAGAGAAAAGGATTCACACAGTCTGAGAGTGAAGGGATGGAAAACATTTTTCAGGCAAATAGAAATGAGAAAAAAACTGGGGTAGTGATAATTATATCTGATAAAATAGACCTCAAAGTAAAGCTTATAACAAGAGATAAGGAAGGCCACTATATAATATTAAAAGAAGCAACTCATCAAGAAGATATAACTCTGGTAAACATATATGCACCTAATATAGGAGCCCCTAAATACATTTAAAAAAAAAAACTCCAGGAGGATATCAAGGGAGAGATCGACAGCAATACAATCATATTAGGGGATTTTAATACACTACCAACATCTCTGGACAAATCCTCTAGGCAAAAAATCAGCAAAGAAACAGCAACTCTAAATAACTCACTAGATCAGATGGACCTAATTGACATCTTCAGACTATTTCACCCCAAAGCTACAGAATACACATTCTTCTCAAGTGCACATAGACATTCTCAAAAATAGACCACATACTGAGTCATAAGCAAAGTCTCCCCAAATTCAAAAGATTGAAATCATATCAAGCATTTTCACAGACCACAGTGGCATAAGATTAGAAATAAACTACAATAAAAACATTCCAAAAAATTCAAACACGTGGAAGTTGAATAGCATGTTACTAAACAATGATTGGGTTATAAATCAGATAAAAGAAGAAATTAAAAATATTCTGGAGACTAATAACAATAAAAACACAACAATGCAAATACTATGGGGCTTTGGGGCACAATGAAAGCAGTGCTGAGGGGGAAGTTTATAGCTCTACAGGCCTACCTCAAAAAAACAGGAAAAAATGGTAATGAATCACCTAACTCAACAACTCAAAGCATTAGAAAGAGACCAACAAGAAAAGCCCACTGTGAGCAGAAGGCAGGAAATAATAAAGATCAGAGCAGAAATTAATGACATACAGACCAAAAAAAAAAACAATTCAAAAAATTTACAAAACAAAGAGCTGGTTCTTTGAAAGAATAAACAAGATTGATGAACCTCTAGCCAGGCTCACCAAGAAGCAAAGAGAGAGGACCCAAATAAACAAAATCAGAAATGAGAGAGGGGAAATGACTACACACCCCACAGAAATACAAAGGATTGTTAGAAAATATTATGAACAACTCTATTCTAACAAATTTCACAACCTGGAGGAAATGGCCTAGAAAAACACAACCTTCCAAAACTCACACAGGAAGATTCAAAACATCTCAACGCACTTATAAGTAAGGAAGAAATTGAAGCAGTCATCAAAAAGCTTCCAGCAAACAAAAGCCCAGGGCCAGACGGCTTCACAGGGGAATTTTACCAAACATTCATAGAAGAAGTAAAACTCATTCGTCTCAGACTATTCCAGAAATTCAAGAGGAAGGAACACTTCCAAACTCCTTCTATGAAGCCAGCATCACCCTAATACCAAAACCAGATAAAGATAACACAATGAAAGAGAATTACAGACCAATATCCCTCATGAACATAGATGCCAAAATCCTCAACAAAATTCTAGCAAATTGAATCTAGCAGTACTTCAGAAAGATCATACATCATGACCAAGTAGGATTTACCCCAGAAATGCAAGGATAGTACAATGTCCACAAATCAATAAACGTGACACATCACATAAACAAATTGAGAGATAAAAATTACATAGTCATATCAATTTATGCAGAAAAAGCATTTGACAAAATCCAACACCTTTTCTTGATAAAAACTAACAGCAAGGTGGGAATAGAAGGATCATACCTCACCATCATAAAAGCCATATATGCCAAACCCACAGCCAAAATTATACTCAATGGGCAAAAACTAAAACCTTTTCCCTTAAAAACAGGAACAAGACAGGGATACCCACTCTCACCACTCCTGTTTAACATAATGCTAGAAATAGTAGCCATTGCTATCAGACATAAAAATATATCAAAGGCATCCAAGGAAAAGAAAAAGTAAAACTGTCCTTATTTGCAGATGACATGATACTGTAGATAGAAAACTCTAAAGACTCATCAAAAAATTATTAGACATGACAAATGAATTCAGAAATGTAGCAGGATACAAAATTAACACCAAAAAAATCTATGGCATTTCTATATACCAATAATGAACTTACAGGGGAGAATCCAAGATGGCGACATAGGTAAATACCTACACTGCTGCTTCGCACAACAATTTCAAAACTACAACTAAAAGACAGAACGTACATCATCCAGAACCATAGGAAAGCTGGCTGAGTGGAAATTTTACAACTAGAAGGAAAGAGAGGGGCTCACAGAGACTGAGAGGAGCTGCAAAAAGCTGAGGTACAGAGACGCACACATGGAGAGAGCAGGTGGCAGAGTACCTGGCTGGCTTTCTCTGGTGGGAGGGAGACGGAGATTCTCAAAGACATTGAACTCCTTATCCTACGACACTAAACCACAAGTCCAGCCGAAACTCATACGGGGCAAGTTTGGACTGTGAAAAGGGAGAAGTGCATGGAAATTTAGGGGAGACGCAAAAGGGCAGAAGTCTGGTGGCATGCACAGCACTGCGCACAAAAAACTGACTGCTGATTGTGACAGAGCCTCCCAACTGCGCCACTTCTAACTCCACTAAACACCAGTTTCGGGTGAAACCCTGGGGACCCAGACTCATATGGTCCCGGAGCTCAGGGGAGCTGGAAAGGCACCAGTCTAGAGGCACAGTGAGAGCGCACGTGCACGCACAAGGACCGTTCCAGCAATTACCCAGTCACATGAGACTCAGGGGCCGTGGAGGGTGGGGCCGACTGGAAGGCAAGGTGATCCCTTAAGCCCTGAGACTCCACCAAAGAGGCTTTTGCAGTTTTGCAAGTCTCGTATCATAAGTCTGAATCCAACACAGAAGTTCTCCCAGCATAGGGAAAATGCTGAGACAAAGGAATAGATCACAAACAAAAGAAATGGAGGAAAACAAACGACAGGATATAGAGTTCTAAACCATGGTTAAGGTTTTTTAAGAATATCCTAGAAAATATGGATAAAGTTAGCAAGACCCAAGAGAAGATGAAAAAAGACCAACTAGAGATGGAAAAGGACCAACTAGAAATTAAACATACACTGACTGAAATAAATATTACAGAGACCTAATAGCAGAACAGAGGAAGGCAAGAATCAAGTCAAAAATTTGAAATACAAAGAAGCAAAAAACACTCAACTGTGAAAGAAAAAAGAATCTAAAAATGTGAAGATAGTGTAAGGAGCCTCTGGGACAACTTCAAGCATACCAACATCAGAATTATGGGGGTTCCAAAAGAAGAGAGAGGGCAAGATACTGAAAACCTATTTGAAGAAATAGTGAATGAATACTTCCCACATTTGGTGAAAGAAATGGACTTACAACTCCAGGAAGCACACAGAACCCCAAACAAAAGGAATCCAAAGAGGACCACACCAAGACACATCATAATTAAAATGCTTAGGGCAAAGACAAAGAGATAATATTAAAAGCAGCAAGAGAAAAACAGTTAGTTACCTACAGGGGAGCACCCATTCTACTGTCAGCTGATTTCTCTAGAGAAACTATGCAGGCCATAAGGAATTGGCAAGAAATATTCAACGTGATGAATAGCAAGAACCTACAACCAAGAATACTCTATCCAGCAAAGCTATCATTCAGAATTGAAGGGCAGATAAAGAGCTTCACAGGTAAGAAAAAGCTAAAGGAGTTCATCAACACCAAACCAGTATTATATAAAATGCTGAAATGTACTCTTTAGGAAGAGGAAGAAGTAAAAGGTAAAGATAAAAATCATAAACAACAAATACATATCTATCAACAAGTGAATCTAAAAAGTAAATTAAAAATCTGATGAACAGAATAAACTGGTGAATATAATAGAATCAGGAAAGGAGTGCTGGGGGTACAGGGAGAGACTGAACAATAATCATACACCTATGGATGAGGACAATGTGGGGGGAAGTAAGGTATAGGGAGGAGTGGGAGTGGGTGGAGGGGAGCTAGGGGGGGGGAAAGAGAAACAAATGTAATAAATCTGAACAATAAAGATTTATTAAACTTAAAACAATAAAAATCAAGTGAATAAAAAGTCTGATGAACAGAATAAACTGGTGAATATAATAGAATCAGGGGCATATAAAGGGAGTGAACTGACAATTCTCAGGGGAAAGGAGTATGAGGGGTGTAGGAAGAGACTGAACAAAAATCGTACACCTATGTTTGCAGAAAGTGGGGGGAAGGTAAAGTCAGAGAGTGGGGTGGGAACTGGGTAGAGGGTAGCTATGGGGGGAAAAGAGGAACAATTATAATAATCTGAACAATAAAGATTTATTAAATTTTTAATAAATTAAATTAAATTAAAAACAAAATGGACATCATCCAGAACCACAGAAAGGCTGGATGAGTGGAAATTCTACAACTAGAAGAAAGAAAAAAAGCACACTGATACTCAGAGGAGCTGCAAGAGGCAGAGTACTGAGACATGTGCTCAGGGAGGATTGGCAACTGAATCCATGGCTGACTTGCTCAAGTGGAAGGAAGACAAAGCTCCTGACTATGCTGAACTCTAGTTCCGGGCAAGACTCTGAGGACTCAGACTCATACGGGGTGAAAGTGGACTGTCAGGAAAGAGAAAAGCATATTGAGACTCAGAGGAAGTGCAAAATTCAAAGGTACCAAGGCGAGCATGCAGAGAGGGCTGGCACCTGAGTACACAGTTGGCTTTCTCAAGTGGGAGGGAGACAAAAGCTCTGGACTGCACTGAAATCCATTTCCAGGTGAGACTTTGAGGACCCAGACTCATTCAGGGAGAAACTGGACTGTCTGGCAGCGGGCAGAACTCAGGGGAGGCTTTCTCCCACAGGCTTGCAGAGATTACCACAGGACACTGAGACACAGGGGCCTCATAGGACAGGGCTGACAAGAAATCAATGCTGTCTGCTCTGCCCTGAGACTCCACCCCATTCAAGCTAAGCACAAAGGCTTTTGCAAGTCTTCTCCCATAAGGGTGTCTCCAGCACAGAAATTCTGGTATAAACACAGCTGATCCTCACAACCAATTGACCTGGAGGTCAATTCCACCCAGTGATACCAACAACAATCAAGAATTAACTACAACAAGGCTATACACACATTTCACAAAGGAGTGCACCAAGAGTGTTCACTCCAGGTACCTGGGGATGCTGAGCCACTGGGCCCTATAGGACACCTAGCACACAAAGCTACTCAACCAACTCAGGGAAGCAGCCAAATTCAGAGACAAAGAAACAGATCACAAATAAAAGAAATGGAGGAAAGCACATGACTGGATATAGAATTCAAAACTACAGTTATAAGGTTTTTCAAGAATTTTCTAGCCGAGACCATTTTGGCTCGGTGGATAGAGCGTCAGCTTGCAGACTGAAGGATCCCAGGTTCAATTCCGATTGGGGGCATGTACCTTGCTTGCGGGCACATCTCCACTGTGGGGCATGCAGGAGGCGGCTGATCGATGTCTCTCTCTCATCGATGTTTCTGACTTTCTATCTCCTTTCCTCTCTGTAAAAAATCAATAAAATATATTTTTTTTAAAAAGAATTTTCTAGAAAAGGACAATAAATTTAGCAAGACTTTCGAGGATATGAAAAATGACAAACTAGAAATTAAGCACACACTGACTGGAATAAAAATATATATATTATACAGAGATCTAACAGTAGACCAGAGGATCACAAGTATCAAGTCAAAGATTTGAAATACAAAGCAAAACACACTGAACCAGAAAAGAAAAAAGAATGCAAAAATATTACAATAGTGTAAGGAGCCTCTGGGACAACTTCAAGCATACCAACATCAGAATTATGGGGGTGCCAGAAGAAGAGAGAGAGCAAGACACTGAAAATCTATTTGAAAAAATAATGACCAAAAGTTTTCCCTAACTAGTGAAAGAAATAGACTTACAAGTCCAGGAAGCACACAAAACCCCAAACAAAAGAAATCCAAAGAGGACCACACCAAGACACATCATAATTAAAATGCCAAGAGCAAAGACAAAGAGAGAATATTAAAAGCAGCAAGAGAAAAACAGTTCCCTACAAGGAAGCACCCATAAGATTGTCAGCGGTTTTCTCAAAAGAAACTTTGCAGGCCAGATGGGAGTGACAAGAAATATTCAAAGTGATGATGAATAGCAAAGACCTACAACAAAGATTACTTTACCCAGAAAAGCTATCATTCAGAATTGAAGGGCAGATAAAGAGCTTCACAGATAAGAAAAAACTATAGGAGTTCATTACCACCAAACCAGCATTATATGAAATGCTGAAAGGTATTCTTTAAGAAGAGGAAGAAGAAGAAAAAGGTAAAGATAAAAATTATGAACAACAAATACATATCTCTCAATAAGTGAATCTAAAAATCAAGTGAATAAAAAAATCTGATGAACAGAATAAATTGGTAAATATCATACAATCAGGGGCATAGAAAGGGAGTGGACTGATAATTCTCAGGGGGAAAGTGGTGTGGGGGATGTGGGAAGAGACTGGACAAAAATCGTACACCTAAGGATGAGGACAGTAGGGGCGAGGTAAGGGCAGAGGGTGGGGTGAGAATCAGTTTGAGGTGTCCTATGGGGGAAAAAAGAGGAATAATTGTAATAATTGAACAATAAATATTTATTAAATTTTAAAAATTCACAATAAATTTGAGGATGTCTGGATTTTACAACACACATATAGTGTCCCCAATGTATGTAAAGTAGAACCCATAATTGGTCTTTTTAAAAATATATATTTTCATTTATTTCAGAGACAGAGAGAGAGAGAGAGAGAGAGAGAGAGAGAGAGAGAGAGAGGCATTAGTGATGAGACAGAACCATTGATTAGCTGCCTCCTGCATGTCCCCTACTGGGGATCAAGCCCACAACCTTGGCATGTGCCCTGACTAGAAATGGAACTGTGACCTCCTAGTTTATAGGTCGATGCTCAACCCCTGAACCATGCTGACATGGTTATAATCAGTCATTTTTAACTGATTATAATCCTGGCAGAACTTTTCATGGTGAAGCTACACTAATATGAGCCCCCACCAATAAACCCTACCCCCACCTGCCAGAATCTTGTTCCAAGATAAACCTGTGAGAGTTGAATAAACAAACCCCACAGAGAAAGTGGGAGTTTAGCTCCTTGGAAACCTAACATAAGATACTGACTAGACAGTTTCCTTAAACCAGCAGTCACTAATCTTCTGGACCACACGAACCACCAGTGAGCACTAGACTTGAGCTAATAGGAGGCATGCTTAGAATACAACTGTAATTAAGAAAGCTTAAATATAATTTATTCCATTGCCTGAGATTGACTGTATTGATAGAAAATGTTAGGCACAGAAGTGGGAGATGACTGGGGAAAAAAAGGTGTCTATTATTCTTTTGCATTGTCTAGCAGGAAAGACACCCTGACTTATGAACACAAATATTCCAATCCCTTTAATTTTTTAAATCTTTATTGTCCAGATTATTACAGTTGTTCATCTTTCTCCCTCCGCCCCATACCTCCCCTCTACCCGGTTCCCACCCCACCTCATTCCTTTACCCCCTCCCCATTGTCCTGGTTCATACATGTAAGATTTTTGTCCAATCTCTTTCCGCACCCCCTTCTTCTTAGAGACTACCCTTCAGCATTTCATATAATACTGATTTGGTGGTGATGAACTCCTTTAGTTTTTTCTTGTCTGTGAATTTTTTTTATCTGACCTTCAAATCTGAATGATAGCTTTGCAGGGTAGAGTAATCCTGGTTGTAGGTCCTTGCTATTCATCACTTTGTATACTCTTGCCACTCCCTTCTGGCCTGCATAGTTTCTGTTGAGAAATCAGTTGACAGTTATATGGGTACTCCCTTGTAGGTAACTAATTGTTTTTCTCTTGCTGCTTTTAAAATTTTCTTTGTCTTTTGCCCTTGGCATTTTAATTATGATGTGTCTTGGTGTTGTCCTTTTTAGATTCTTCTTGTTTGGTGTTCTCTGCACTTCCTTGACTCTTAAGTCTATTTCTTTTACCAGGTGTGGGAAGTTTTCAATCATTATTTCTTCAAATAGGTTTTCAATATCTTGCTCTTTCTCTTCTTCTGTTACCCCCATAATTTGGATGTTGGTACGCTTGAAGTTGTCCCAGAGGCTCCTTACACTATCTTCATATTTTTGGATTCTTTTTGCTTTTCCAGTTGAAGTTTTCTGCTTTTTCATATTTTAAATCTTTGACTTGATTCTTGGGATCCTCTAGTCTGCTATTGGATCTCTGTATGTTATTCTTTATTTAAGTCAGTGTATGCTTGATTTTTGATTGGTCCTTTTTCATATCCTTGAGGGTCTTACTAAATTTCTTGGAGGTTTCTAGAAGATTCTTGAGTAACTTGTAAACGTGGGTTTGAAGTCTATATCTAGTATTTTGCTTTCATCCATTTCTTTCATTTGTGACTTGTTTCTTTGTCTCCGCATTTTGGCTGCTTTCCTATGTTTGTTTCTATGTACTCGGTAGCTGCTAAATCTCCTTGATTTGATAGAGTGGCCTTGTGCGGTTGGTGTCCTATATGACCCAGTGTCTCAGCCTCCCCAGTCACCTGAGGTACACATTCTTGGTGCACCCCTTTCTGGGCTGTTTGCAGTTTTGTTGTAGTTATCTCTTGGCACCACTGGGAGGAGTTGACCTCCAGGCCAGTTGGCTGTGATGGCCAGTTGTGTCTATACTGGAAGATCTGTTGCACAGGAGACACCCTTATGGGCAGGACTTGCTTCAGTGGGGCTTTGGTGCTCACTAAATCTGCTCCTTAATTGTGTCTCTTATGGATGTGAAAAGTTGTAATCCAGTATTGTATCACTCTGACCACTGGGCACACTCGCTCTTGGATATCCAAGGAGGTGTAAGGTCAACCACTGGTGGTGGCCACCCAGCAGGAGTTACAGAGAGTACTGCAGATTCCTCCTCTTTGTATGGGATTTGGAAGTGCCCAGGCAAGGCCCAGCTGTGAAGCAAGGCCACTGCTGCTGCCAAGCAATGGGCCTACTTTTAGAATTCCTGGGGGTCTCTGACTCAGCTGCAGTTTTGTTGTTTTGTTTTCTGTTTTTAAGACAAAAGAATAGACCATTCATATGCAAAAGCAGATGTGCACAACTTGGGTGGGATTGTAAATTGGGAGGGGCAGGGTATCTGGGAATCACCAGGGTGGAGCAAACAGCGATGGCTACCTGAATTGGAGAAGTCCCAGGTTCTCTGTGTCCTGCACCCCTTTGCAGGAACAATGATCTCTGCAAGCACCTTTAAGAGGAAGCCATCCTTGCTTTCCTGTCCCGATGCCAGACAGTCCAGTTTTTCCCCTTATGTGTCTGGGTTCCCCACAGTCTCTTGCAGAACTGGAGTTCAGAGCAAATGGGAGCTTGTATCTCTTGGTTTAAAGAGCAGCACCTCCAGGTGCCAGCACTTTCTACTCATGGAATTTCCACTCATCCAGCTTTCCTGTGGTTCCAGGTGGTAATTGTTCTGTGGTTTAGTTTTGGTTTTGATAGTGTTGTGAGAGGCAGCAACTATAGGTGATTACCCATGCTGCCATCTTGGTTTCTTCTGTTCTAATTTCTTTAACACAAACATCCCTACACTATGGAGATGCAAATCCTGATGAATGCATTAGTTAATTTTTGTATTTATCTTCATTTGTTCTGATCCAAGTTTATCAAGTAACATACTGGTGATAATTTGGCTTTCTTTTTTTTTAAATATATTTTATTGATTTTTTCAAGAGAAGAAGGAAGAGGAATAGAGAATTAGAAACATCAATGAGAGAGAAATATCCATCAGCTGCCTCCTTAACACCCCCTTACTGGGGATGTACCTGCAACCAAGGTACATGCCCTTGACCAGAATTGAACCTGGGACTTTTGAATCTGCAAACTGATACTCTATCCACTGAACCAAACCGGTTAGGGAATAATTTGGCTTTCTATACAGGTTTCTCTATGAGTAAAATCATGTTCATCATAAGTGAATAAACTACTAGTCTTGGTTGACCAGCAGCTGCTATGAATAAATTTATTTAGCATGAGGCCCAAGGGAATCCTCAACTCTAAGTGAGGCACAGAACAGACCAGAGGACAAGATGCTGTAATGAGGGGGGCATGTGTACTCCTACCTCATTCCCAGATGTCTGTAGCTGGCATCTCTCCATGTCATCTTTTATAACGGAAACTTGGCCTGATATAGAACTCCCATTCCCAATACTGTTATAATTTTGGGTTTCTCTAGTAGGTAAAGTCCACTATACATTTTCTTACCCTAGAAAAGTGGGCTAAGCTGCACTTTTGGCTTTGACACCCAGTTCTGATTTTGAATATGTGCTACAGCAATTATTTTAACTAATTTCATTAACTACCACTTACGTACTATCCTGGTTCAGTTCAATAGTCATCTTGAAGAGGGAATATGCAAATTGACCATCACACCATAACAAGATGGCTGCCCCTGCAGCAGAGGCAGGAATTCCATAACACAAGATGGCTGTGCCTACAGAGGCGGCCGAGTTCCTGTAATGAGCCTTAATGAGCAATCAACAGGGATCTGAGGCTGCGCCCCCCTCCTGGTGGAGCTTGACAGAGGACCTCAGGTCATGCCTCTCACCCCAGTGAAAAGCAGGAGGACCTCAGGCCGTGCCCATCACCCCAATGCCAGGCTAAGCAACCTGAGGCAATGCACCCCATTGGGTAGGGAATGACAGGGGTGGGGCTGGCCAGGTCTAGATCCAGCCCAATGGGGCTGGGGCTGGCCAAGTCTGGATCTTGTACGATTTCTTTTTTTTTTAATTAAATATTTATTATTCATATTACTACATTTGTTTCTCTTTTTTTCCCTCCATAGCTCCCCTCCACCAGGCTCCCACCCCTCCCTCTATCCTTACCTTCACCCCATTGATGAGTCCATAGGTGTGATTTTTGTCCAGTCACTCCCTGTACACCCTTCCCCCCTTACCCACTGAGAATTATCACTCCACTCCCTTTCTGTGCTCCTGATTCTATTATATTCACCAGTTCATTCTGTTCATCAAATTTTTAATTCACTTAATTTTTAGATTCACTTGTTGATAGATATGTATTTGTTCATAATTTTTTATCTTTTACCTTTTTCTTCTTCCTCTTCTAAAAGAGTACCTTTTAGCATTTCATATAAGACTGGTTTGGAGTTGATGAACTCATTTAGCTTTTTCTTATCAGTGAAGCACTTTATCTGCCCTTCAATTCTGAATGATAGCTTTGCTGGATAGAATATACTTGGTTGTAGGTTCTTGCTATTCATCACGGTGAATATTTTTTGCCACTCCCGTCTGGCCTGCATCATTTCTGTAGAGTAATCAGCTGATAGTCGTATGGGTGCGCCCTTGTAGGTAATCAATTGTTTTTCTCTTGCTGCTTTTAATATTCTCTCTTTGTCTTTTGCTCTTGGTATTTTAATTATGATCTGTCTTGGTGTAGTCCTCTTTGGATTCCTTTTATATGGGGTTCTATGTGCTTCCTGGACTCGTAAGTTTATTTCTTTTACCAGATGTGGGAAGTTTTCAGTCATTATTTCTTTAAGTAGGTTTTCAGTATCTTGCGCTCTCTCTTCTTCTGGCACCCCCACAATTCTGATGTTGGTACGCTTGAAACTGTCCCAGAGGCTCCTTACATTATCTTCCCATTTTTGGATTCTTTATTTCTTCTTGCTTTTCCAGTTGAATGTTTCCTGATTCTTTATATTTAAAATTTTTGACTTGATTCTTGCCTTTCTCTAGTCTGCTATTAGGTCTCTGTATAATATTTTTTTATTTCAGTCAGTGTATGTTTAATTTCTATTTGGTTCTTTATCATCTCTAGTTGGTTCTTTTTCATCTCCTCTTGGGACTCACTAACTTTACCCATCTTTTCTAGGATATTCTTGAAAAACCTTTTAAGCGTGGTTTTGAACTTTATATCCAGTCTTTGTTTTCCTCCATTTCTTTTGTTTGTGATCTCTTCCCTTGTCTCAGCATTTTCACTATGCTGGGAGAACTTCTGTATTGGATTCAGCCTTATGATACCAGCCTCTCTGCTGAGCTTGGGATGGGTGGATTCTCAGGGCTTAAGGGACCATCTTGCCTTCCAGTCGGCCCTGCCCTCCAAGGTCCCTGAGTCTCATGTGACCAGGTAATCGCTGGAGCGGTCCCTCTTGCAGTGCCTCTAGACCTCTGCCTTTCCAGCTCCGCTGCGCTCCAGGACCACACGAGTCTGGGTCTCCAGGGTTTGGCCCGAAACTGGGGTTTAGTGGAGTTAGAAGTGGCACAGTTGGGAGGGTCTGTCTCCTGGCCAGTCCCAAAACCCAGCGGCACAATCAGCAGTCTGTCCTCTGCACGCAATGCCGTGCGTGCCACCAGACCTCCGATCCTTTGTGATTCCCCTAAATTTCTGTGCACTTCTCCCCCTTCACAGTCCAAACTCCCCCGTATGAGTTTCGGCTGGATATGGGGTTTAGTGTCGTAGGATAAAGGGTTCAATGCCTTTGAGAGTCTCAGTCTCCCTCCTGCCAGAGAAAGCCAGCCAAGTTCGCAGTCACCCGCATGCGTCTCCGTACCTCAGCTTTTTGCAGCTGCTCTGGGTCTCTGTGAGCCCCTCCTTTCTTTCTATTTGTAGAATTTCCACTCACCCAGCTTTCCTGTGGTTCTGGATGATGTCTGTTCCGTCTTTTAGTTGTAGTTTTGAAATTGTTGTGCGAGGCAGCAGTGTAGGTGTTTACCTATGCCGCCATCTTGGATTCTCCTCCTCTTGTACGATTTCAAGGCATATGTGCATGGGGAGGGACTTGACTCTGGTTCCTGTGGTACACCCCAGACTCTTAACAGGAGGAAGATTTTCATATACATTTTACTAATTTTCTTTCATCTCTGATACTTCTTTTATAGAAAAAGGGCAAATAGAAGCATTAAAAAATTCCCTCTAATTACTTTCCTTTTAATGTGCATGAATTTTGTGTGTTGGAGTGATGGTCAATCTGCATATTACTCTTTTATTATATAGGATAGAGGCCTGGTGCATGGATGGGGACCAGCTGGTTTGTCCTGAAGGATGTCCTGGCTCAGTGTGGATGTTCCCTTGGGGCATGAGTGGGCCTGGGCACTTCTTTTATAGAAAAAGGGCAAATAGCAGTATTTGGTCACCAGGCCTATTTAATAAAAGAGTAATATGCAGATTGACCATACCTCGGATATACCCACAAGCCATGCCCACTAGCCAATCAGAGTGAGTATGCAAATTATCCCAACCAAGATGGCTACGGCCACAAAGAGAGCAGGAGGAAGACTTGGGTTGCCCCTGGCGATGGAGGAAGCCAAGCTTTCCACAAACTCTGGCCAGCCCAGGACTCTGCTTAAGACAACAAAGTTTCAATGGCTGTGCAAACAGGCTTGGGTCCACTCCAGGCTACAAAGTTTCAATTGTAGAAGATAATTGGGTCCCTGGGGGGCATGACCAGCCTGTAAACCACCACAGGCCCCTCGCCCAGGCCACCTTACACCCCAAGGGAACACCAACCCTGATCCAGGACACCCTTCATGGCAAACCATGCACCAGTCCTCTATCCTATATAATAAAAGTAATATGCAGATTGACCATCACTCCAACACATAAGATGGCTGCCCCCATGTGGTCAAAGATGGCTGTCTCCATGTGGACAAAAGATGGCCACAACAAGATGCCAGCGGGGGAGAGCAGTTGGGAGGGTCAAGGCCTGCAAGTGAGGGCAGTTGGGGGTGATCAAGCCTGTAGGGGAGGGCAGTTAGGGGTGACCAGCCAGCAGAGGAGGGAAGTTTGGGGTGACTGGGCCTGCGGGGAAGGGCAGTTGAGGGGGACCCTGGCCTGCAGGGGAGGGCAGTTAGGGGCAACCAGGCCTGCAGGGAAGGGCAGTTAGGGGCAAACAGGCTAGCAGGGGAGCAGTTAGGCATCAATCAGGCTGGGAAGGGAGTGGTTAGTGGGTGATCAGGCTGGCAGGCAGAAGCAGTTAGAGGCAATCAAGAAGGCAGGCAGGTGAGCATTTGGGAGCCAGTAGTCCTGAATTGTGAGAGGGATTTCTGACTACCCATTTAGGCCAGATCCAAGTAGGATAGGGCCTCAACAGGCAGTTGGACATCCCTCAAGGGTTCCCAGATTGGAGAGGGAACAGACTGGGCTGAAGGACAACCCTCCCCCCCATGCATGAATTTCATGCACCCTCTCTCTAGTATGATTATAAAAAATGAATTATGAAAGTGTGGAAGTAGCCCAAGCTCCACTGACAGATGAATGGATAAACAAAATGTGGCCTATACATACAATGAAATATTATCAGCCTTAAAAAGGAAGGAAATTCTGACATAGTTTACAATGTGGGCTAATCTTAAGGATATTATGCTAAGTGAAATAAGCCAAAGAGTGCATGATTCCACTTACAAGGAAAGAGTAGTCAAATTCAGAGACAGAAAGTAGAGGTTTCCAAGAGCTTCGGGAAAGAGGGAAAGGGAAGTTGTTGTTCAGTGGGTACAGAGTTTCTGTTTTCCAAGATAAAAAGAATTCTGGAGATGAATGGTGGTGATGGTAGCACAACAATATGAATATACTTAATACTGCTGAATTTTACATGAAAACACGGTTAATTTAGTAAGCAGTTAGACAGCCATGAACAGAGCAAGTATGATAGGCCAGGTACAGAAGGTCACCAGGATGAAAAGCTCCGGGGCAAAACTGGGCTGGTACCTAGCTCCCAGGGTGACAATTCCTCCCTTAACACTCCCTGATCTTTCATATCGCTGGTCCTGCGGCTGGGACCCTCCTCTGACCTTTCCTCCTCTGGCATATTGCTAGTCACGTGATTTACACTCGCACCCTCAGAACAAGAGGACGAAGAGTAGCCCTGCTTTAAGCAGGCCTCATGCAGCCATGGCTGACAACAGGACCAGCCACATTGACACATGACCCTGCCCTGGCACCAACGTATCAGTGGAGACCACCTGGAAGAATAATCTATTGAGATTCTCCCTGACTCATGCGTGTGCGCTCTCTCTCTCTCTCTCTCTGACACACACACACACACAAAAAGCCTGTCTTTCCCTACCCACTTCCTCCAAGGCACTTTTTTTTTTTTGGTCTTTCTCTTTCCCCCTAGGCTCCAGGGGCCCTTCTTTTGCTGTAACTTGTTTTATGAGCCCATTTCCTCTAGGGCTCACTGTTTCTACCTCTATGGCTTTCTAAATTAATTTACTCTTATCATTTAAGTCTTGGCTCTGAATTCTTCTCTTAGACAGAACTCAGGAATTGAGGTTGCTGAACCCAGGCCCAATCACCTGAAACAAGACTGAAGGGAAGACAACACGGATCACAGTCCCCATCCTATGGTGCTTACAGCCTAATGACAGGCCAACAAGCAGGTGGGAATAGTGTTAAGAGAATGCAGACTACAGGTTAATACTGAGAAGTTGACACAAGAGGGAGGCCATTACTAATTCCTTCAAATGCCTAAAATCCGTTGAGCAAAAGCCTTTCAGTCCAGCTGGAGGAACAGAAGGTTCAACTGACCGCCTTGCCTCTGACTGTTCTCAGGGTTGAAACCCAGAAGCCCGCTCTGGCCCAGAAGCCAGCGCTATGTCGCAGTGTACCCCCAGGCCCAGAGGGGGCGCTCTGACCAGGCCTCTCCTCCCCTTGGTGAACCTTTCGCCGCGAGCCCACGTCTGCGCCGGCGCAGTTGCTCAGCAGCCTCTGCGGCCCGAGAGCAGCATGGCGGCGTCCTCCGTGGGCGAGAAAGAGAAGGAGCGGCCGGGAGGCGGGTCGGGAACCGCCTGCGGCAACAGCACTCGAGAGCGGCTGCTGTCTGCGCTGGAAGATCTGGAGGTCTTGTCCAGGTAATGCCGGAGGCTTGTGAGCTGGGCAGGGGCTGTCCGTTTCGGGGGTTGCAGGGAGACCTGGCGCGCAGGAGACCCGAAGACAGTGCACGAGTGTCGTGGACGTGGCGTCCGCAGCCCTCCCGGTCGCCGAGACGGCGTTCCCCACCCTCCCACCCCCAGGACATTTTAGTAACGACAGTGACCCAGGAATCCCTAGACTGTCAGAACTGTAGCAGGCCTTAGAGATTGCAGATGTGAATCCCTTCGATCACGGACACTGTACAAACATTTAAAGAACTACCGCCAGGTGCCAAGCGCCGGAAGACGGCAGTAAGGGTGAGAGTAGGTACGGTCGGGGAGGAGCCCACTCACTGGAAACGGGGAGAGACCGGTTGTGGACAGTGGCGCGGAGCCTGACTTTATCAGAGGCGTGCGCTGCGGACTGCTGCAGCACTGGGACTAGCTGCCTGTCCCGGTTATAATCAGGGTTGGCTTCCTGGAGAAACACTGCCTGGCAAGACCGAGTTTACCAGTCACCCAGCGGCAGGTAGCTAGAACAGCAATGATTATATATTATTTATTTCAGAGAGGAGGGAGCACACACGACTGGGTGGAATTAACAGTTTGGGATGGCTGCGGTGCAGGGTGTGTGGCAGAGGTATCTTATGAAATGGCATGTCCTTTTCTTTATTCCGTCATCTTTCGTGATAGCCTTGTTAAGTTGGTGCCCCTTTTAATTTCCTCACGTTCACTTGTGTGTGAAAATTGTTTTGGTTCTTTCTCCTAAAATGTTACGCATTTGACCTCTTGTTCCCATCTGCACTATTTTACATCTCATCAAAAATCTTTATTAATGCAGCCTCCCAACAGTTTTAGTTTCTTTTATGCATCTCCATTATATCTGTCTGTTTTGCTCAAAAGCAGAGCTATGTTCTTAAAAGCCATCTCAGATCACTTCTCTGCTTTAAGATATTAGTTAGGTTTCCACTTTCTAATGAGATAAAGTCCATATTCTTTAGCTAAGTATACAATAGATAAAGCCATTCTCCATCTCCTCTTAATTCATTCTGTTATTCTCATTTAGGTCACATCCCTCCACTCTTCCATGCCCTTCATCCCAATCTCCTGAATGCACCCCATTCTAGTCATACTTCCTCAACTCGACTGTCATTCCCACTCCACATCCATCTTGATAAATCGTTCATTCATCCAGCTCAGATGTCACCATTTCTACAGCCAACATTCATTGACAGCTTTAGAATAAATGTTATATATTATTTACCTGGCCTACTAATAATCAACATTTTATCTACTGTGATTTAGTCCTTGCCATAGCGAGCATTATTTACTAGGTTACTAGATCAGCACAATATTAAATGATGTAGTACTGTAAATTAAATAGTGCATGTGTTTAATTCACGGTTTAGATTGTATTAGACTCAAATATTGCTTTGACTACAAATAGGGCACACGGAATCTTCAGTCTTCCAGCAGTTGGTAGAGTGAACAAGAAACTCAGGCACAAGGCAGCTGTCAATATGTTGCCCCTCTGTAAATGTTCACAAAGTAATGCAAGTGCTACATTTCTTTCTGTCTTTGTTGACTTTGTAGTTTCTGGCTGAGACCTTGTGAGTTAATCCTGCCAATGAAAACCAGGATAATTTCTTAATAAAAAGACTCTAGCAAGACAGAGTTTTCATAAGGTTTCAGTTAAATAATTTATGTTTCTGCTCTGTGTGTCATGACTATTGGGACACTAATTGGAACTTCATTTAGTTTATGTGGAGGGCTTATTCTTTGGAAGTTATTCAAGATCAAGTAATATCCTGTAAATGCTGACTGGCCCACTGCTTTTCTAAAGAGGATCAAATGTCATTTGAAAAACAGTGCCTTCATTCTAACAAGTGCTTTTAGAATCACTGGCCAATCAAACTGTCTGAGTACCTTGACGTGCCTTAAGTAGGTAGCCATGTAGTTGTGATACAGATTTGTGTTTCATTAGATTCAGAACTACTAATTAATTGGAAAATGCTTCTGTTGCTTTTGTATGAGCCAATTCCAGTGTGACCCAATTTTTCCAATTCTTGAATTCTGAATCTTCTGTTTATAATGATTATTTGAACTAATTCTTTGGGAATAATTCTCATCAGAAAGCCAAGTCTAATACTTGATTGGCTTCTAAAATCTTTGCTAAGGAATCTTGATGTTGTTAAGTATGAAATCAGTCAAATTAAAATGTTCCTTATTATTTCTTCATTTTGACCAACTATATGGTATGGATGGTAGTAATTACATACCACAAATATGTTGATATGGTGAAGAAGTGACTCATCCTTTGGAGAGTTGTGGCTGTGGCCTTTTGTACGGAGTGGATCTTAGTCTTAGAATATATTTCATAGTCACTGATTTCAGGAACTAAAATCCTTAGTCTGCCCATCCAGGGTAATAGTCTTGGAGAGTTTTTTCTGACATTGGACAACCCAGCACTCTTGAGTTCTTGCCTCTGGATTGTTGTGCTACTGAGCTGTGTATTTAAAGTGTGTTTTCCTAATGCTATCGGTAGGAGTACATATATTTCATATCCATGTACTCTACACTTGAGATAGCATAATTAAATAATTTATAAGTTACGTTAAATTTGAGACTAACTTGAAATTCTCTTGTACCTAGATTTGATCAATTTATCCTACTTTATATTTAATTCTTTTCTTGATTACCAAGTATAGCATTTTCTGTGTGGTGAAATGTGCTTACTCACTCACATAGTGAATCATAGTTTAAATTTTCCTCAAGAACCTCACTGTCGTGACCCACAGGTTGAGAACCACTAGCATTTTTACATTACGATTCATAACAGTAGCAAAATTACAGTTATGAAGTAGTAACAAAAATAATTTTATGGTTGGGGGTCACCACAACATGAGGAATTGTATTAAAGGGTCACGGCATTAAAAAGGTTGAGAACCACTGCTCTAAAAAAAGTTATATTTCCTCTATTGCTCTTTTTCCTAGAATGCCAAAAAGACTTCGATTTCTTGCCCTAGCCAGTTTGGCTCTGTGGATAGAGAATCAGCCTGAGGACTAAAGGGTCCCAGGTTCAATTCCGGTCAATTTGTAGTCCTCACTGAATCTATTGAAAGGTGATAGGCTTCGGTAATAACCATTGACTTAAAAGTTCATTTTTATTTTTCTCTGATTTTCTCTTGACTTATCATGCTCTTTTATTTGTTCATTTCTAAAGAAAGACAGGGTGACAATAGATAAGGGAAAATTTACCTCTTCTACGATCCTGGTTGTTGCTGGTGGTAGTGGAAAATATGTCACTTTGTGGTTTGCCACCTAAGACTCATTGACACTTCTCCACAGAATGAAGCAGTTCCAGATGATTGACTTTCAGTAAAGTTCCTGGGAAGCCTGTCATTTTCCTCTGAATTTTTCTCTTGTTTCAAGTTTTTTATGAAAATGAAAAATTTCTGGTTAATGTAACTTCTGATTTTTCAAAATAGTGAGTTTGAGATATGGGATTTTTTTTTAATGTATTTTATTGATTTAAATATATTTTATTGAAAATTAGCACTTGAATTCTAATACAAGTGATAAGAATGACTAAGAAAATACAAAAATAAAATCTAAGTTAGGAAGAAAATACATTTTCTCTTCCTTATAACTTAATAACATTTTCTTTATTAGTTTAATTTATTATAAGATACATTGTAGCCCAGTCAGCGTGGCTCCACCTAAAACCACAAGGTCACCGTTCAATTCCTAGTCAGGGCACATGCCTGGGATGCAGGTTTGATCCCCAGCATTGCAGGAGGCAGCTGATCAATGATTCTTTCTCATCATTGTTGTCTCTCTCTCTCTCTTCCTCTCCCTTTGTTTCTGAAATCAATTAAAATTTAGTAAAAACTAAAAAGAATACAGTATATAATACATATACAAAATATATGTTAATTGATTGCTTATGTTTCAGAAGGCTTCTGAAAAATGGTAGGCTACTAGATTTGGGGGAGTCTAAAATTATATGTGGATATTCCACTGCGTGGGAAATTTGTATCCCTAACTTGCATTACTCAAGGATCAACTGAACTACACTTAAGATTAATGAGATGTACACAAAATTAACAGACCGATTTGGAAACTTCAAGATACTATCAACATGGTTTCTATGGGACATGAATTCTGAATTATAAACAGGTTAAGAAAAACATTTAGATTACAATCTATGTTTTTATTTTTAAAATTTCTACAAAGATTACCTTATTCAATTTCATTTTAAAAAGTAATAAATATTCTGAAAAGGTACATAATTAGGTAACAGTAAAAAATATATCCCAGCCGAGACCAGTTTGGCTCGGTGGATAGAGCCTCAGCCTGCGGACTGAAAGATCCCAGGTTTGATTCCGGTCAAGGGCATGTACCTTGCTTGCGGGCACATCTCCATCCACTGTGGGGCGTGCAGGATGTCTCTCTCTCATCAATGTTTCTGACTCTCTATCCCTCTCCCTTCCTCTCTGTAAAAAATCAATAAAATATATTTAAATAGATTATATATATATTTATATTTATACACACACACACACAATGCTGTGGGAAGGTTGAGTCTAATTGACATCATCCAGAAAAAAAGTATGAGGTTAGCAGAAAGGAAGGTGAAAATAGGGAAATAAAAATAGCCCAGCGGTGGCGAGGGAAAAAATACAAATACTAGGATTGGCTAGTCATGTGAGGTAGCAAATTGTGAAGCTGTTCCCTCCTGCATAATTTCTGAAAAATCTCATTTGTCCACAAGTTTGGAACTAAAATATATTACCTGCTAGTCATCTTTTCCTGCTCTGTACATTAGTTTTCTTATAGGATTGGCATATCTAGTAAATGAGCTTTCTAGACAGATAGGATTTTATTATAGTGTGTAACACTCTATATAATAATAAAAGCATAATATGCTAATTAGACCAGACTGGACATCCTTTCAGATGAAGCCGGAGCTGCAAGGGAAGCCTGGGTTCCGGGTGCCAGAGAGAAGCCAATGCCAGCACCTGGGGGAAGGAAGGCCTACTCTTGTATGAATTTCATGCATCGGACCTCTAGTTCCTTTTATATGATACCTATTTGGTTAATTTAAAAATTCAATTGAAGTAGAAAATTATTAAAAAATGACTCATCCATTTCTTGTTTTATTTTACCTTAAAGCACATAAAAGTTTGTATTTTCACTGATCTTTTTCTATAAGGCAAAAGATAAGGAACTTTTTCTGTAAAGGGCCACATTGTAAATATTTTTAGAGGCTATAAGTTCTCTGCTGCAAGTACCAACTGCCATTGTAGTAAGAAAGCAACCATAGGCAATATGTAAATGAAGAGGCATGCTTTGTTCCAAAAATGCAGTATTTATCAAAATTGTACATGTGCTGGGCTGGATTTGGCCTGCAGACAGATCCCTAATGTAGGAGTTTTTCATGCATAAACCACCCATAATGCATTGGCTGCAGTTTCTAGTTTGGTTTCTTTAAAGTGAAGTAAGAACTAAGACTCTCATCAAGCAGACTTAGAGCAGAGCTTTGCTGAGTTTTTTACTTTCCCCTGTTTCTTTACAGCTATTGTTGAGTCTTTCCAAGCATTTAACTTCAGGTTTTATCAAAACAACTTTTCTGTTCACAATCATATTTTATTGGTATTTATACATTGAATATTCTATCTAATAAAACTAATATGCAAATTGACTGTGCCTCTGCTACACTCACAAGCCATGCCCATAAGCCATGCCCATCAGCCAATCAGGAGTAAGTATGCACATTAACCCAACCAAGATGGCTATGGCCACAGAGAGAGCAGGAGGGAGGCTGGAGTTGCCTCTGGTGATGGAGGAAGCCAAGCTTTCCACACAGGCTGGCCATCCTAAGCCCCCGCTTAAGACAACAAAGTTTCAATGGCTACCACCACAGAGCAAGGAGAAGGCTTGGCTCCACTCCAGGCTACAAAGTTTCAGTTGTAGAAGATAAATAAATCCCAAATACCAGAGCTTCCACTTGGGTCGCCAGGGGCATGGCTAGCCTGCAAACCACCACAGGCCCCTTGCCCAGACCACCCCTCGCCCCAAGGGAACCCCCACCCTGATCCAGGACACCCTTCAGGGCAAACCAGCTGGCCCCCACCCATGTACCAGGCCTCTATCCTAACTAATAAGATTAATATGCAGATTGACTATCATTTCAAGACACAAGATGACTGCCTCTATGTGGTCAAAAGATCCTGCCCCCATGTGGACACAAGATGGCCACCACAAAATGGTCAGCAGGGGAGGGCAGTTGAGAGGGACCGGGTATGCAAGGGAGGGCAGTTGGGGGTAATCAAGACTGCAGGGGAGGGTAATTAGAGGTGACCAGGCCAGCAGAAAAGGGAAGTTATGGATGACTGGGCCTGCAGGGAAAGGCAGGTGGGGGGGGACCAGGCCCGCAGGGGAGAGCAGTTAGGGGTGAGCAGGCCCACAAGGGAGGGCAGTTAGGGGTAACTAGACCTACAGAGGAGGGCAGTTAGGGGCAAAGAGGCTGGCAGGGGAGCAGTTAGGCATCAATCAGGATGGCAGGAGAGTGGTTAGGGGATGATCAGGCTGGCAGGCAGAAGCAGGTAGGGCAATTAGGAAGTCAGGCGGGCAAGCAGTTGGGAGCCAGCAGTCCTGGATTGTGAGAGGGATGTCCAGGTAGTATCGAGCCTAAATGGGCAGTCAGACATCCCTCAAGGAGTCCCAGATTGCAGAGGGAGCAGGCTGGGCTGAAGGACACCCCCTCTCCTGTGCACGAATTTCCTGCACTAGGCCTCTAGTTAATGTATATAATTATAGTAATAAGTAAAACTTACATAAATAAGTTTAATAGCAAACAAAGCTGGTGGGAGCTGAAGTCCACAGTTGTAGTGGACTGAGGGACAGAAGCCATGTGTTCTTAGTGCTGTGCGTACCATGAATCCAGCAAGTCTGGAAGAGATAAGTTAAGAAATCCTCTAGTGTATTTACTTTGCAAAGGGTTCTTTTGTTTGTTAATTAGTTGTTGGTTTTGGATTTTTGTTTTTAATTTTCTCCCTCTCTCGCTCTCTCCCTCTATCTCTCTCTCTCTCCCCCCTTTTTAGGGAGCTCATAGAAATGCTGGCAATTTCAAGAAACCAAAAGTTGTTACAGGCTGGAGAAGAAAACCAGGTAAGTGGCTTCTTTTTTAATTCAAAAACCAAACCAAACCATAATTTCCACAAGTTTCCTATTTATATTTACTTTGTGTGAGAACAGAAAGATTGGATCATTTTAAGTTACTAATTAAAACTTTTAAATTGATATGCGTATCATTTACATAAGGTAACAATGTGATCAAGAAAATAGTTATCTAAGGGTTTAGCAGTATTGTTTCCTATACAGTGGTACCTTGAGATATGAGTGCCCTAACATACGAGATTTCTGAGATATGAGCCATCGAGCGAGCGATTTTTGCTTTGAAATACGAGCAACATTTGAGATAGGAGTAATCAAGCGATCGGCGGCTGCACACAACCCATCAGTTTACCACGACTCGAACGTCTCATAGTTTCCCACGCCTCAAAGTTACGGAACGAATTAAACTCGTATCTCGAGGTACCACTGTAGTTCTAATTGCAATTACCCATTTATTCATTTTTTTATCTTTTGAATCATCCAATAGTCTTGTTAAATGGAGATCAAAATAGTTTCTGGAATCAAAAAGATCAGTGCTCTCATAAACTAACCCTTTATTGTAGGACTAGAGGCTCAATGCATGAAAATTCATACATTTGGGGGGATTCCTCAGCCTGGCCTGCACCCTCTCTCAATCTAGGACTCCTCAGGGGATGTTCAACTGACAGGTTAGGCCTGCTTCCCAGGGATTGGGCCTAAGCTGGCAGTCAGACATTCCTCTGACAGCCCAGGAGCCCTTAGGGGTATCCTAATGCCATAGAGGTGGGAGAGGCTCCCATCACCGCCACTGCTCCAGCCTGCCATGAGGTGGGAGAAGTTCCCACCACAGCCACTGCTTGGCCAACCATGAGCCGGCTTCTGGCTGAGTGGCACTCCCCCTATGGAAGTGCACTGACCACCAGGAGGCAGCTCCTGCTTTGAGCTTCTGCCCCCTAGTGGTCAGTGCACATCATAGTGACTGTACCTTCCCAGTTGTTCTGCCATTAGAATCAGTTTGCATATTACCCTTTGGATATATACAAGAAGCCCAGTGCATGAATTTGTGCACTAGGACGGTCCCTCAGCCTGGCCTGTGGGATTAGGCTGAAATGGGCTCTAGGACATCCCGAGGGTCCAGGATTGCAAGAGAGTGCAGGCCAGGCCAAGGAACCCCACCAGAGCAGTAAGGAACATGGGAGGATCCAGGGCATGTCCTGCCCATCTCGCTCAAACCTGATCAGCCAGACCCCAGCAGCAAGCTAACCTACCAGTCAAAGCATCTACCCCCTGGTGGTCAGTGCATGTTGTAGCAATTGGTCAACCGGTCAACTGTCTGCTTTCTGATGGTCAGTGCATGTCATAGTGAGTGGTTGAACAACCTTAGCAAATTATTAGCATATTATCCTTTGATTGGTTGAACGGACAACCGGCCACTTAGCATATTAGGTTTTTATTATCTAAGGAGGCCTAGAGGCCCGGCACAAGAAATCCACGCACAGGTAAGGACCCTAGGCCTGGCCAGCAATAAGGGCTGATCTGTGGGCCGACCGGCTGGGCAATCAGAGGGCCCTTGCTGGCACCCACCTTGGTCAGCCTAGCACTTCCCCATCCCCCAGCACCTGCACCCTGCAATCTCCCTGCCACTGCTGTGGGTTGCCTCCCTCTGCGGGGTGACCAGCAGGGTCATCAGGGGGCCCCTACTAGCACCCACCTTAGCTGCCTGGGGCCTACGGGTTGGGGGCAGCTCCTGCTTTGAGTGTCCAACTCCTGATAGTCAGTGCATGTCATAGCAACTGGTCGTTCCACTGTTTGATTTGCATATTAGGTTTGTATTATATAAGATTGATTTCCCTTATGCAACCTGAGTGGAATTAAAAGAGCATACAAGTTCTTTTTAATTTAATAAATCTTTATTGTTCAGATTATTACAGTTGTTTCCTTTTTTTTACCCCATAGCTCCCCTCCACCAGTTCCTACCTTACCCTCTGCCCTTACCTCTCCCCCACTGCCCTCATCGTTAGGTGTATGACTTTTGTCCAGTCTCTTCCAGCATCCCCCATACCCCTTTCCCCCTAGAAATGTCAGTCCACTCCCTTTCATGCCCTTGATCCTATTATATTCACCAGTTTATTCTGTTCATCAGATTTCTTACTTGATTTTTAGATGTACTTGTTGATAGATAAATATTTGTTGTTCATAATTTTATCTTTACCTTTTTCACCCTCACCCTCACCCTCACCCTGGTTTGGTGTTGATGAACTCCTTTAGCTTTTTCTTATCTGTGAAGCTCTTTATCTGACCTTCAATTCTGAATGATAGCTTTGCTGGGTAGAGTAATCTTGGTTGTAGGATTTTGCTATTCATCACTTTGAATATTTCTTGCCACTCCGCCTGAATAGTTTGTGTTGAGAAATCAACTGACAATCGTATGGGTGCTTCCTTGTACGTAATTAACTGTTTTTCTCCTGCTGCTTTTAATATTTTTTCTTTGTCTTTTGCTCTTGGCATTTTAATTATGATGTGTGTTGGTGTGGTCCTCTTTGGATTCCTTTTGTTTGGGGTTCCTTCTACATAATTAACGGTTTTTCTCTTGCTGCTTTTAATATTTTCTCTTTGTCTTTTGCTCTTGGCATTTTAATTATGATGTGTCTTGGTGTGGTCCTCTTTGGATTCCTTTTGTTTGGAGTTCTCTGTGCTTCTTGGACTTGTAAGTCTATTTTTTTCACCAGGTGGGGGAAGTTTTCAGCCATTATTTTGTAAATAGATTTTCAGTATCTTGCTCTCTCTTTTCTTCTGGCACCCCCATAATTCGTATGTTGGTATGCTTGAAGTTGTCCCAGAGGCTCCTTACACTATCTTCACATTTTTGGATTCTTTTTTCTTTTTACTTTTTTTCCAGTGGAGTGTTTTTTGCTTCTTTGTATTTCAAATCTTTGACTTGATTCTTGCAATTCTCTAGTCTGCTATTAGGTCTCTATATATTTTTTATTTCAGTCAGTGTATGTTTAATTTCTGGTTCGTCCTTTTTCATATCCTCGAGGGTCTCGCTAAATTTAACAACCTTTTCTAGGGAATTCTTGAAAAGCCTTATAACCGTAGTTTTGAACTCTATATCCAGTCGTTTGTTTTCCTCCATTTCTTTCGTTTGTGACCTATTCTTTTGTCTCTGCATTTTCACTGCTTCCCTGAGTTAGTAGAGTAGCTTTTTATGCTAGGTGTCCTATAGGGCCCAGTGGCTCAGCCTCCCCAGTTAACCTGAGGTGGACACTTTTGGTGCACCCCTTTGTGGACTGTGTGTACAGCCTTGTTATAATTAAGTCTTGATTGTTGTTGGTATTACTGGGGGGAATTGACCCCCAGGCCAATTGGCTGTGAGGATCAGCTGTGTCTACACCAGGAGAACTTCTGTGCTGGAGACACCTTTATGGGACAAGACTTGCAAAATTGCAAAAGCCTCTGTGCTCATCTTGGATGGGGCGCAGTCTCAGGGTGGAGCAGATAGCCTTGGCTTCCTGTCAGCCCTGCCCTATGAGGCCCCTGGGTCTTAGTGTCCCTCAGTAATCACTGCATGCACCTCTGAGAGAGAGTCACCAAGAGTTTTGCCCACTGCCAAATAGTCCAGTTTCTCCCCTAATGATTCTGGGTTCCCAGTATCTCACCTGGAACTGGAGTTCAGTGCAGTCAGGAACTTCCGTCTCCCTTCCACTTTATAAAGCCAGCCACACACTCAGCCACCTAAACACTCAGTAGTCGGTCCTCTCTGAGCATGCATTCCTCCGGACCTCTGCCTCCACAGCTCCCCTGAGTCTCAATGTGCTCTCTTTTCCTAAAAGTCCAGTTTCTCCCCAAATGAATGTCAGTCCCCAGAAACTCGCCTGGAACTGGAGGTCAGTGTAGTCGGAAGCTTCTGTCTCCCTCCCACTTTAGAAAGCTAGCCATGCACTCAGTCACCCAGGCACTCAGCCGCCCATCCTCTCCACACCCTGGCACGTCACCATACCTCAGCCTTTTGCAGCTTCTCTGAGTCTCAGTGTGCTTTTCTCTTTCCTTCTAGTTGTAGAATTTCCACTCAGCCAGCTTTCCTGTGGTTCTGGATGGTGTCTGTGTTGTCTTTTAGTTTTAGTTTTGATATTGATGTGTGAGACAGCAGTTTAGGTGTTTACCCGTGCCACCATCTTGGTTTCTCCTCTAGGCATGCTTCAAATAGCATACAATTGTTAATAAAAGTTAAATATTTTGTGGATGTTGAGATTTCAGGTAGTTTTTATTTTCTTTATACTTTTCTGTGCTTCCTAATTTCCTACACTGAACACTTTTTTGTTTTCTGGTTCAAGACTTTAAGAATGCACATTTTATATTACAGAGGGGACAGAATTAAAAAAAAATAACATTTCACCAAGATCGGTTTGGCTCAGTGGATAGAGTGTTGGCCTGTGGACTGAAAGGTCCCGGGTTCGATTCCGATCGGGGACATGTACCTTGCTTGCGGGCACATCTCCAGTGTGGGGTGTGCAGGAGGCAGCTGACGATGTCACTCTCTCATCGATGTTTCTGAATTTCTATCCCTCTCCCTTCCTCTCTGTGAAAAATCAATAAAATATATTTTAAAATAAGTAAATAACATTTTAAGAGAAAATGGGAAGGATTAACCTTTTTAAAGATGTAATACAGGAGACAGTGTCTAATTATCTTAACACTTCTTCCCCATTATCTTAACTTCATTGTATGATATCTTTTGAGGGCAGAGAAATCTGATGTACTCTAAATAGAGGTGCCCTAAAACTTGTTTTCTTCAATGATCAATTCCCTCAAGAGGAGAGGGGGAATTACATAAGGCTTCAAGTTGAAAAAAGCTGCTTGCTTAAGGGATATTAGGATAGGGGGTTTTTGTTGTTGCTACTTGTTTTGTTTTCAGAAAAAGAAAGAGCCTAGAGACAAATGTGTTATTAAAAGAACCCCAATCTCAGATTCTTTATTATTAAATTTGAAGCTCAATGCGCGAAATTCATGCAAGGGCTGGGCCCCTGCCGCTGCTATGGCCACCTCTGCCTCAGCCCCAGTATTGCAGCTTCGCTGGAAGAACATCCAGTCTAATTAGCATATTACGCTTTCATTATTATCAATAACGTGGGGTTAATTAGGAATTTATACAAAACTAGAGGCCCAATGCACAAATTGTGCATGGTGGAGTCCTTTGGCCTGGGCCAGCGATTGGGGCCAATCGGGGCTGATGGGGGCCAGCCAAGAAGGAACTGTGGGAGGGCTCTAGGGCATGTCCAGCCCTCTCACCCAGACCCAATCAGCCAGACCCCAGAAGCAAGCTAATCTACCGATCAGAGTTTCTGCCCTCGTGGTCAGTGCACATCATAGTGAATGGTCAAATGGTCCACTGAATAGTCAACTGATCCGTCAGACACTTGGCATATTACGCTTTTTTATATAGGATGAGCAAAAGGTGAAAAATGAGTTTTTATTTTCTAGGCACTTAGTAAGTGCTAGCTATGAACCAGGTGCCCAGTTTATACAGAAGGTCATAACCAAAACCTGCACTAACCTTTTTTATACTTTTTAAGAACTAGCAATTCTTGCCCTGGCTGGTGTGGTTCGATTGGTTGGGCATCAGCTTGTGCATCAAAAGATTGCTGGTTCAATTCCAGGTCAGGGTACATGCCTGGTTTGCAGCCTCAACCCCTTGTAGAGCACATGCAGGAGGCAGCAGATTGATATTGCACTCTCATATTGATGTTTTTCTCTTCTCCCTCTTTCTCTAAAATCAATATTTTTAAAGAAATAAAGAACTAGCGTTCTATGAATTATATCTTGTACTTAATACTGTGTGAATTCCTGTATAGTTGTCATTAAAACTGTTAAATATTAGAGGGATACGCCATTTAAAACTTTCTAACCACCATGTATTTTAATATTCATATTTTCATATACATGTAATTTCAAAGTTAGAAGGGACCTTAATGGTCTTCAGTTTGACTTCCCGTCAAACTGATTGTCTTTCAGGATGGATAAATGAATTAAAGGTTAATGGATAAGTAGATGTGAATCTAGGTGTTCTGACTTCAGTTTAACAATTTTTTCTACTCGACAATAAAATCTAAAGAGAATTTTTACAAAATAATTATAAATAGGCTATTTTTATTTTCAGTAAGGATTACAAATATTTGAATGTGTTAAAATTTTATAACCCAGAGAAGTATTAGATGGATTATTTGTTTCCTTGGAATGTAGCTTTGGTTTATAAAATAGATCAAACTTTATACATTTCTTGAAAGCTGTCATAGAACGAATGTATACTATTCACTTTGGTTAATAATTTTTTTTTTTAATATAACTCTTACAGAAATGGAAACCTAGCTTTCTCCTCTTGTGACTTGAGAAGAATGGGGATTATAGGCTGATTAAATAGAATGCATCCATATCAGTATTTTTTAGACTTCAACAAATTTTTTTTTAACCATGTTTGAGGCCAAGCGTCTCTGTCTAGCTATGGAATTGTGCTAGGCAGAGATAGTTATGCATCGATTGCTTTAAGCAAGCGGAACAACAAATTTTTAATAATATTTTAAAAAATGGATTTTGGCCCTATAGCTGGTTTGGCTCCGGATAGTGTTGGCCTGAGGACTGAAAGGTCCCAGGTTCAATTCCAGTCAAGGGCATATGCCCAGGTTGTAGGCTCAACTCCCACTGGGGGGGAATGCGTGGAGCAGCCGATCAATGATTCTCTCTCATCATTGATGTTTCTATCTCTCTCTCCCTCTCCCTTCCTCTCTGAAATCAATAAAAATGTATTTTTAAAAATTTGATTCTGAATTTAGATAGCCATTTCCTTTCTGATATATTATGTCCTACTCGCATAGTGTAAAGTAAGGGTATTTAGATTAGATTGCATCTTCTGTAGTCAGCAGCAGGTGGGTAATAACAGTAACTGCCCTTCGTTGAGTTTTTCTATGTATACTTAACATACATTATATCATAAATGTTCATAACAACTGTCTGTGATAAGGTACTGTTATTATGCTCTTTTCCTAATGAGAAAGCAGGCTCCAAAAGGTCAGGTAACTTTCCCTTGTCTTACTACTAATAAATACAAAACTAGAGATTTGAACCCAGAGTTTCCATTTTTTTAATTCTTAATCTTCATAGTCAGTACCAAAAATTATTTACTATTTTATGAAATTGCTCTTTTATAAACCATCTTCATCCTGAGCAATACGATACACAGGTTTTATATGACAGTTATATTTTTCTGATATTAGCACACATGTAATTATAAAGTTTTTTAAGTTCTTGGTGCTAACTAAAATAATCTCACGTATCAAAATTGGGGGAACCTCCACTGCATTATATTTTTAAGGATAAACTTTAAAAATTTTTTTCCCCTGATAAATAAATAAACTTGTTTGTTTGGTATATTGCTAGTTCTAAAAGGCTAGTTTTGTTTTTTATGAAAAAATAACACATAATTATAAAAAGAAGGAATATTAATCTGTTTTCCAAAATAATTATAAATAGGCTATTTTTATTTTCAGTAAGGATTAAAAATATTTGAATGTGTTAAAATTTTATAACCCAGGGAAATATTAGATGGATTATTTGTTTCCTTGGAATGTAGCTTTTTATTTTGTTGCCTGCTTTAATCAATTATTATCTGACAGGTGCTGGAGTTATTAATTCACAGAGATGGAGAATTTCAGGAACTAATGAAATTGGCACTTAATCAGGGAAAAATTCACCATGAAATGCAAGTTTTAGAAAAAGAAGTTGAGAAGAGAGACAGTGATATTCAGCAATTACAAAAACAGCTAAAGGAAGCTGAACAAATACTGGTAAGTTCGCAGTCTGGTTCTTTAACAAAGATATTGTTTATTTAATTATTCTTGACATACAAGACTACTATTAGTATTTTTTAATTGATTTTGAGAGAGGGAGGGAGGAAAGGACAGGGAGAAAGAGAGAGAGAAACATTGTTGATGTGAGAGAATAACATCGATTCTGCATATCCCCTACCAGGAACCAAGTCTTCAATCTGGACCCTAAACAGGAATTGAACTGGCAACCTTTTGGTGCACAGGACAATGCCCAACCAACTGAGCAACACCAGCTAGGCTCTATTATCAGTATTTTGAAATGGTAGAAACTTGATTTTCCATGTCTGAAAGTGACTTTTCAGTCCGGTCAAATATTTCAAAATCAGTAAAAATATGTACCAATCTTATAAATTGATTAAAATTTTTATTAGTCTTCCATCCTAAACTAGGTGGGATTAGGATAGGTATCAAGGGCTCTAGGTTTTCTTTTTTTTATTCTTGGCTACTGTTTCCAAGAAGCAATTTATTTGCTATTATTTGCCCAGTTATTTCACTATAAAACTAATTAATGTAATTGTTGTATGGTAGTATTGCAGACATAGCTATTTGAGTCTCATATGGACCAGATATACCTAGCATTCTTGACTCTAATCAATCTCTCCAAAATGTGTAAAAATGGGCTCCAATATATAGAAGCCTGAGCAGTTTGGGATAAATTAACCACTCCTACTAAAAAAATGACCGAAGTAAAAAAAACTTTTTTCCTTTCCTTTCCTTGTTTTCTTTTCTTTTTTTTTTTGGCTCCCAAGTAAATACTTGTAATAAAATCTATTTTTATTAGAAAAGTAATACAGTGGAACCTCAGTTTTGTTCTGGAAGGCTGTTCAAGAAGCGATTTCTTTGAAAATCCAATCACATTTCACAATAGAAATAATATAAATTGAATTAATTCGTTCCAGATCTCCAAATAATTTCCTGTTTTGACCTTAATTATTAGAATATATAGTACATGTCTGATACCTTGTTTAATCTATAAATAAATACTTCTTAAATTTATCTAACTACCCCCTACTAGCCTTAAGGAAATCGTTTTCAGCCCTGACCAGTTTGGCTCAGTGGATAGAGCATTGGCCTTCAGATTGAAGGGTCCCAGGTTCAATTTTGGTCAAGGGCATGTACCTTGGTTGCAGTCACATCCACAGTTGGGGGTGTGTAGGAGGCGGCTGATCGATGTTTCTCTCTCATCGATGTTTTTAGCTCTCTATCTCTCTCCCTTCCTCTCTGGAAAATAAAAAAGAAAAGAAAAGAAAAGAAATCATTTTCAGAACTCATTTCCAGGGATGTCTTTCAGGTTAATATGCAGCATCTTTCTGTGTTCATATATCACTGCCTCCAAAATGTTGTCACTGGCTGTTTCTCGTTTATTCAAATCAACAGTTTTTCTACCTCTTCAATTGTCTATGATCATTGCATCTTTCACACACTTAGCACGCTTGGTGGCCCCTTTATGTTTTTAAATTGTACTGGTCTATTTGGTTTTGCCAGCAACAAAAGCATTCTCTCCTTTTTTGTCTGAGAGATGCTTTTTGTCACACTGAGATATTAGCATGAAAGAGTTGCCAGGCCCAAAACCGAGACATTTTTTCTGTGAACAATTTGGTTGAGAAATGAATTGTTCAAGATGGGAGATTTTCCAGAAAGTAAGTGTGCCTATCAAAGGCTATTCAGAAAATATAAAAAAAGTAGAAAGGAGATTGAAAATTGCCTTTAATCACACTGCTCAAAGTCTGTCCCTATTTACAGTTTGGTGTAGATCCTTTCAGTCTCAAGTGTGTACATTTTTATCTATTGTAATTAACAAGGTACTATCTGACATTCTATTACTATTTATTAAAATTAAAGCAATTTTATATAATTATATCCTCGTTTAGTTTTCTAACTTTCTATTACAAAGAATACTTCGATGAATATTCTTTCAGAAAAGCTTTTTTACTTTTGCATTTCGGATTATACTCTTTACATTAAGTTTCAAATATAATTATTTAGTTAAAGACAGTGAACACTGAATATAATGATATAGGTATTACCAGCTGACATTTATCGATCACTTGTGCACCAGGTTCTGTGCTTTACTCTTCACTTGTAGTATCTCAAACTTCATAGCAATTATATGAAGTCATTTTGCATTTTAAAGATGAAGAAACCAAGATTTTAAGGAGGATAAAAAGTAGAGATGTAACTTGAACCTAAATCTCTAAAATGCCATATTCTTAATCACTCCATTATAGTTGAGGTTGCAAGTAATAGGTTAACCTCAATTTACCAATCAGTGCACCTTTGTTAGAAGTGTGGGGATGAGGGCAAGGTAATATAGCAGTCACTAAGCATAAAGGTAATGGGAATATATTAATGAATAAGAGATCAATGCAAAAATATATCTTGTAAATTAAAATATAAATTTCTAAAATCCTCAACAAAATTCTAGCAAATTGGATCCAGCAGTACATCAGAAAGATCATACACCATGACCAAGTAGGATGTATCCCAGGAATGCAAAGAAGGTACAATCTTTGCAAATCAATAAACATGATACATCACATAAACAAATTGAGAGATAAAAATCACATAGTCATATCAATTGATGCAGAAAAAGCATTTGGCAAAATCCAACACCCTTTTTTGATAAAAATTCTCAGCAAGGTGGGAATAGAAGGATCATACCTCAACATCATAAAGGCCATATATGATAAACCCATAGCTAACATCATACTCAATGGGCAAAAACTAAAACCATTTCCCCTAAGAACAGGAACAAGACAGGGATGCTCACTCTCACCATTCTTGTTTGACATAGTACTAGAAGTATTAGCCATTGCAATTAGAAAAGAAGAAGAAATAAAAGGCATCCAAATTGGAAAAGAAGAAGTAAAGCTGTCCTTATTGGCAGATGACATGATACTGTACATAAAAAATCCTAAAGACTCCCATCAAAAAACTAATAGACTTAATAAATGAATTTGGCAATGTAGCAGGATACAAAATTAACACCAGGAAATATATGGTATTTCTATACACTAATAGTGAACTTACAGAAAGTGAGACTAAAACAACAATCCCATTTACCATTGCCCCCCAAAAATTAAGATACCTAGGAATAAACTTAACTAAGGAGGTAAAAGACCTGTATGCGGAAAACTACAGGACACTGAAAAAAGGAGATAGAGGAAGACGTAAGCAAATGTTCATGGATTGGGAGAATCAACATTAAAATGTCCATACTACCCAAAGCAATCTATAGATTCAATGCACTCCCCATTAAAATACCAACATGTTTCAGAGATCTAGAAAGAACTCTCCAAAGATTCATCTGGGGGAAAAAAAAAAAAACGACGAGTAGCCAGAGCAATCCTGAGAAGAATAAAGTAAGTGGGATCTCAATTGCAGATTTCAAGCTGTATTACAAAGCCAGTGTTTTTAAAACAACCTGGTACTGGCACAAAAACAGACATATAGACCAATAGAATAGAATAGAGAATCCAGATATCTACCCAAACCTCTGTGCTCAATTAATATTTGACAAAGGAGGCATAAACATACAGTCTCTTTAATAAATGGTGTTGGGAAAATTGGACAGATACATGCAAAAAAGTGAAACTAAACCAACAACTTACATCATACACAAAAATAAACTCCAAATGGATACAGGATTAAAACATAAGACGGGAAACCATAAAAGTACTAGAGGAATCCACAGGCAGCAAAATCACAGATATATGCCGAAAGAACTTCCTCACTGATACTGCTCCAAGGGCAATGGAAGCTAAAGAGGAAATAAACAAATAGGACTACATCAAAATAAAAAGCTTTTGCATAGCAAAAGAAACGATCAACAAAACAACAAGAAAGCCCACTGTATGTGAGAACATATTTGCAAATGTTCTCACTGATAAAGGTTTAATCTCCAGCATCTACAGGGAATTTATACAACTTAATAAAAGGAAGAAAAATTACTAAATGGACAGTGGACCTAAATAGAATTTTTTTGAAAGAAGGCAGAAGGCCAAGAGACACATGAAAACATGCTCAAAGTCACTAATCATTAGAGAGATGCAAATCAAAATGACAATGCAATACCATCTCACACCTGTCAGAATGGCAATCATCAACAAATCAACAAATGACAAGTGTTGCCAAGGATGTGGAGAAAAAGGAACCCTCATGCACTGCTGGTGGAAATGCAGACTGGTGCAGCCACTGTGGAGAATAGTATGAAGTTTCCTCAAAAAATTAAAAATGCAACTCCCATTTGACCCATTGATCCCACTCTTAGAAATATATCCTAAGAAACTAGAAACACCAATCAGAAAGGATTTATGCACTCCTATGTTCATAGCAGCATAATTTACAATAGCTAAGATTTGGAAACAGCCTAGGTGCCCATCAGCAGATGACTGGATCAGAAAACTGGTACATCTACACAATAGAATACTATGCTGCCATAAAAAAGAAGTTATTCCTACCATTTGCAGCAACCTGGATGGAACTGGAGAGCAATATGCTAAGTGAAATAAGCCAGTCAATGAAAGAAAAATACCACATGATCTCACTCATTTATGGATAATAAAGAACATTATAAACTGATGAACAAAAAGATAGATACAGAGGCAGTAAAGCATCAAACAGACTGTCAAATTACAATGGGAAGATTAGAGAGAGTTGGGGTAGATAAGAGATCAACTGAAGGATTTGTTTGCATGCATATAAGCACAACCAATGGACACAAGACACTGGGAGGTTAGGTTATACATGGGAGTGGGGAATTTTTATACCAATAAAAATTGAGGTTATTGTACACACGTAATACATTAATAAAAAAATTAAAATAAATTTTTAGATATTTTATTCTTAGATGAAAGAATAGGATACTTTTGGATTGGTTCATAGTCTAGATCTCTTCTGAAAGATAGAGGACATAAAGAAAAAATGTTGGTAAACAATCCAATTTACATGTTATTTCTAACAAGTAATTTTGTGAATGGAGACTAATTCATGAATATAATATTTGCTTCATTAAATATAACTGTGTTGTAAATGATATCCAGTGCTGTTTCAGAATATTACAAATAGTGGGAGTTTCTAAATTGGATATTGTTCCTGTCAGATAAGTGAATTAAGAAAAAAACTGCACTTGATATTATGAAGAATAAACCATATTTCCCTTTAATGTTCTTTAGGCAACAGCTGTTTATCAAGCAAAAGAAAAACTAAAATCAATAGATAAGGCAAGAAAAGGTTAGTACTGCGAAATCACTGAATGACTTTCTGAAAAAAATCAACTTTTAGTCTCAAGAAACTGATGAGAGTATTCTTAGTAATCATTTGCTGCTGTCAAAAGGTTCCAATAAATTTTCATTGTAAAGTGTCAGCTATGTTTTAGTGCTGTGCCCAGGTCTTACATCCTCTTTTAGCTATAAAAAGCAATAATATAAGGCAAGTTATGACTATGTACCCAAATGTGCAGTAAAGACAATGGCTGTAAAAAATTGTTGGGAGCTGGAAGTGAGTGAGATATGAATTGAGTCTTGAAAGATAGACTAGAGGATGAAAGAAAACATCCAATGGACAATTGGACTAAGAACTAAGAACATCATGAAGTTAGAACTAGTCATGCAGAAACATAGCAGGCCTTCCTGTTCCCTCCTGCTTCTCTCTAAGACTCCCATTTTGGATCTTTTATTTTACATACTAAAAGTCAGAATTATAATGAAAATTCTGGCTGCTTCCTTTTAATAATCTACATTTAATGATCTCAGACTTGTCAAATTTTCCTCTTTTCCTATTTCACATAACTGTTAATATTTGGTGTATGTCTTTCCAGAATTGTTGTTGTTGTTGTTTTTGGTAATCTTCATCCGAGGATATTTTTCCATTGATTTTTAGAGAGAGTGAAAGAGAGAGGGAAAGATCGATGTGAGAAATACACATTCATGGGTTGCCTCCTGGATGAGCCCCAACCAGGGCCAGGGAGGAGCCTGCAATTGAGGTATGTGCCCTTGACTGGAACCCGATATCCTTTGGTCTACAGGCCTATGCTCTATCCACTGCGCCAAACTGGCTAGGTCAGGGTTGTTATTTTTTTAGATCTATAAACACATATATACCAAGAACAGTATAAATACATATGTTTATATATATTCTAAAGAAAGGTCAGGTCATGTTGTACATATTACTTCACAGCTTTTTTTTTTTTTTCTTAATGAATATATTGTAAGCATCTTTCTACTTAGGCCTACTTATAAGCTTAGAGTCCATTATGTTAACAGTTGAGTGATACAGTGTGAACTGCTACTCTGATTTGGATATCACTGGGAAATGAAATATCTTGTTCTCTTTTATTTGTGTTCACTGTTGCTTTCAGAATAGTAATAGTATTTAATGGTAGTTAAAAATTGAGGTTATTGAGCATTGTCATGCTAGTCTCCCAAATTTAATATTTTAATTATGCCAGCTGATTTTTCTGAATGTCTTGCTTTTGTGTGTGTGTGTGTGTGTGTGTGTGTGTGTGTGTGTGTGTATGATTGAAGTCACATTATGCATTCAGATATTACAAGGTTACCATATTTTCAGATCATTTAAAAATCAAGTATTAAATGTAACTATGATTTATGCATTTATAAACTTCTGTCTTTACACTCAACTCTTGACTCTCTCAGGTGCTATCTCCTCTGAAGAAATAATTAAGTATGCACATAGGATTAGTGCAAGTAATGCTGTGTGTGCCCCACTTACCTGGGTTCCAGGTAAAAATACTTCTTTTTTTACTAGATTTATGTGAAAATTCTTACATGACTGTACACAAAAATAGAGAAAAAGATTTAGATAGAGAATGTATTTAAATATAGAATATGTAACATTTGCTACGTATTTTCACATTTTTAAGGTTTTATAAGTAAGAATATAGGTCATTGGCTTTATTTTCTACAAAGCTATTGTCACTAGGACCTGTTTTTTGTTATTGTTGTTTTTAAATAATAATTTTTAAAAACACAAGATAATATGTGATGATTCTAAAGCTATAAATTTATATGCCTGTAAAACCCATGCTGGCAAGAAGCCAACTTTTTAGAGACATTAGGATTTCCACAAAGATTCCAGCCTGGGAAACAGACAATTCCAACTATTAGGTAATAGACAGAGCACTGAGCAGCCCAAAAGCGAACACACAGGACTGGGAAGAGCTGGAGTAAAAAAGACAGCAAAGGAATAACCAGCTGCAACTATATTAACAGACAATGAGTAAAACATAAGATGGAGACATTAAGGTAGAGTAGCAGCCTTGGGAGGAGTGGGAGATATTTATCTCAACTTCAGTAATTCCTAATGTTACTTCAATATTTTGCCATACTAAAAAAATTAGGAGTAACTATACTGTTTGGGATAACTGGAGTTTGTGAGAAATATTACCAAAATTTGGTCCAAATCTGGCCCAGTTTTGATCAACCCCAAACTGCTATTTAGTATGCTTTTATGATTGGAAATAAAGATTACTTACCCCTGATCCTCCACTGGAAAGTAAGGGAATTAGTCTTTAAATGACAAGATGAATGAGATTGGTTAAAAAAGAGTTTTAATTTAGACAGTTCTTCCAGTAAGCATTCAGTCCTTTCTCTCAGGAAAAAAAAGAAGTGTCATTGTTCTCCCTCAGAGTATGTATCATTATTATTTTCATACTAAATAATGCAGTTAAGTTAGAAGAATCAAGATGACTTTAACGTTCTAAACTTGTCATTTTGAATTTTTGCTAAATTGACAAACTTCATTTTTTTATATAGAGAATATTATGGTAAAGATTCAGAGAAATAAAAATACATGTATTAAATGTTTTTTCTTAGTAACAATTAAAAATATGTCCTTCATATTTTAAAATTGAATGTTTACCTTGAGTTTTGAAAATGAACCAAATTAAAAATCATCTGTTTTGGGTTTGGGTTTTTGTTTTGTTTTTGTGTGTTTTTAGGAGACCCACGAAGACCATACCCAACTGATTTAGAGATGAGAAGTGGATTATTGGGTCAGATGAACAATCCTTCCACTAATGGTGTAAATGGTCATTTACCTGGAGATGCACTTGCAGCAGGCAGATTGCCAGGTAATCCTATCTAATGAAAGAGTAATATGCAAATTGACCATCACTCCAACACACAAGATGGCTGCACCCATGTGGTCAAAGGTGGCCGCCATAAGATGGCCAGCAGAAGAGGGCAGTTGGGAGGGACCAGACCTGCAAGAAAGGGCGGTTAGGGGTGATCAAGCCTGCAGGGGAGGGCAATTAGAGGTGACCAGGCCAGGAGAAGAGGGAAGTTGGGGGCAACTGGGCCTGCAGGGAAGGGCTGTTGGGGAGGGGGAGTCACCCAGACCTGCAGGGGAGAGCAGTTGAGGGATACCAGGCCTGCAGGAGAGGGCAGTTAGGGGTGACCAGGCCTGCAGGGGAGGGCATTTAGGGGCAAACAGGCTGGCAGGGGAGTGTTTAGGGGGTGATCAGGCTGGCAGGCAGAAGCAATTAGGGGCAGTCAGGTGAGCTGTTGGGAACTAGCAGTCCTGGATTATGCAAGGGATATCAGTTTGGAGAAGGTGCAGGCTGGGCTGAGACACACACACACACACACACACACACACACACACACACACACATCTGTGCACAAATTTCGTGCACTGGGCCTCAAGTATTAATTAAAAGAATGCTTTCAAAGTTTTGGCTGTTGAACAAGTTGGTGGTACCAGATCCAATTCATTTTAATAGCTGTTTTCTGCCAATTTATTCTACTCTTTCATTTAAGGACCATTCTAGATGGAGGGCATGAAATTAGAATAAACTGACTTTTCTCTCTCATTTGTTAATATGCCATTTCCCTCAGGCATTGTGGTCTTATTTTGATTGTATAAACATTGGTTTTAAAATTATAAGACAGCCCTAGCTGATTTGGCTCAGTGGATAGAACCTGTGGACTGAAGGGTTCCAGGTTCGATTCTGGTCACGATTACATGCTCCTCCCTGGGTCAGGTCCTGGTTGGGGCATGTGCAGGAGACAACTAATTGATGTGTTTCTCTCATATCACTATTGCTCTCTGTTCCACTTTCTCTAAAGCTCAATGGAAAAAATATCCTTGGGTGAAGATTAAAAATAAAATAGAAATGTGAGACATACTGTGTAAACAATAAAAAATACATACTTTTGAGTTTAAAGATGATAAAGTGGATACACTCCTAAAAAACCCCAAGTTAAAATCAATAACAAAGCGTTTTATAGGCTTTTAATAACTTTATAAAATTTCATTTTTGTGAGACTTGGCTCAAGTTTCGCATATAGTATGGTTTGTGCTATTCTTATGTGTTGTTTTCCATATGCTGTCTTTTATAGAAATGACTTGTTTTGATTTGGAAGAACATTTTAAAAGTTAAAAAAGGAAAATACTACCTTTTCACCACTTACTATTTTATCTATTGTTTTCCTGTTTTATTTACATTGTTAAAAATGTGCTCTAAATATATTTATTTGCTTCTCATTGTAAGGATACCCCTGTGTTACTGAAAATGATTTGTAAACATTATTTTCATTAATTATCTAAATTATAAACTGGGAATTCACTGTGCATTAGTTTCCCTGGGTAACTCCCCACTTTTCTCTTTGTGATTTTGTTACGGAAAGGGGATCTGGCTGTTGGAGGATCTGTCTATGGTCACCTGATAATGTGTGAGTTTTTTTACTTTGTGCAGGAAAAATGTTACAACAGGAATCCAGGTGAATTTTAGAGGACATTTAATAAAACTGGGGAGTGAAACAAGAAAGGCCTGGGAAAATGAGCTTAGGCTGATCTGTTTTGGCTAAGCCGCCAGAGAAATTGGGTTCTTAGGGACAGTTTCAGGAGGTTGCCTGGGATCTCTTAGAGTTTAGGAGATGCATGCCTATGTAAGAAGGGGAGGGGAGGTTCTGGTGTGCCCTTAAGAGAGCCAGTGCTGGGTCCTTTGTCTTGAGGCTTTTCTCTTGCAGGCAGGAATCTTCGGGGAGATCACAGGGAGGGTTTCAGCACAATGTTCATCAGTTTTCGAGGTGTGCTCCTCAGGGTCATAGTCTTCACTGATTGGCCAGTGTCAGGGGACGGGGTCGTTAGTCATGGCAGCTGGACCTGGTGACACCCATCTGGTTTTGCTGCTTTTCTGAGTCTGGAACTGAAACACAACTGAGGCCCAGATGTTATCTCTGGGGAGGTGACATTCTGTATCTATAAAATGCTCTGTCAGTTTGTTCTGCTGTCTGTCTCAGTTTCCATTTTCCACTTGCTCTCGCTTAGTGGCTTGTCTCAGTTGTACCATATCATATGCTAATCAAGGTCTATTCAGGAGGCAGAAACCACACCAGCAATGTGGAAAAGGAAATTTTAAAGAATTAACAACTAGTAACAAGATACTATTAAGGGAATAACAGCTATGGGGAGCAGCTACTACCTCTAGTAACAAGGCAGAGTCCCCAAGGTTCCTCCCCATCCCAAGGCCTATGTTCATATCATAGTGCCCTCAGTAGAGGGGGGTATACCCATGGCCCACTGGATGGCAGAGAAGTTAGGTATCACAGGCCAGAGCTGGCAAACAGGAAATTTCCCACTAGAATCCCAGCAAGATTTGCTGGGAAGCTATCTTTTGGGGTAATGATGAAGCTTCCTAGGAACCATCCTTTGGAACACCACTTAAACTGGCTAAGAGGTGAGCACCACCTGTCCTGTGCACCAACCATGCACTACAAGAGTAAGACTGAAAGCATCAGATTCAAGAGAAGTTCCTGTTGAGACTGGTTTGGCTCAGTGGATAGAGCGTTGGCCTGCAGACTTAAAGGTCCCAGATTCGATTCCGTTTAAGGGCATGTACCTTGGTTGTGGGCACATTCCCAGTGGGGAGTGTGCAGGAGGCAGGCTGATCGATGTCTCTCTCTCATCGATGTTTCTAATTCTCTATCCCTTCCCCTTCCTCTCTGTAAAAAATCAATAAAAAAAAAAATATATATACATATATTTTTTTTTTTTTTTAAAGAGAAGTTCCTTTGATAGAGTCCCTCCAGTGCCCTCTACTGGCAAAGCTTCACAGTGCAGCTGCTGCAAGGGAATAATGTTTTTAGGATCAAGGGAGAAGAATGGATTTAACACTTAAAAAAGCAGTTTAAACTTGTAATGCATAGTATAGTATACATTAACTATTTGTAATGCATATAAAGAATATGTAGAGAGTAATATGTCATCTAACACACAGGGTGGGGTGAAAGTAGGTATAGTTATTTGTATGGAAAGTAACACAAGAATCTGTAATACTAAAAGGACAATATGCTAATTAGACTAGATTATCTTCCAGAAGCCATTTCTGATGAAGCTGGGGCTGGGGAGGCCAAGTCAGCCCAGGTCTCAAGTGCTGGCAGCCAGGAGAAGGAAGACCTACTCTTGCACAAATTTTCGTGCATGGGGCCTCTAGTAAAAAATAAAAAATAGTTTATGTTGCATACTCACACTGTAAACCTACTTTTGCCTCACCCTGTATATGTACATACAACCATAAATATAGGAAATATGTGATTTGTAATATGAATGTTTTGCAAAAGAAAAATTATCTGACTATATAGTTACTTTATGCTAAAGTATGTTATTTTTTTTTTTAATAAAACAGGTTCTAGTTACTAAAACATTACTCTTTCTTGATAAATTGGATCTTTGTTAATTTGGTCAAATGTATTTTGATTTCTAGTCTAAAAAAAAACTTACTTCAAAATAATTGCATGGAGGGAAGAGTTATCTAGAGGTAAATAATTACTAGTAGAAGTGTTTTTATGTGCTTCTTTCTTTTCTCCAGATGTCCTTGCTCCACAGTATCCCTGGCAGTCAAACGATATGGCAATGAATATGTTACCACCAAATCACAGTAATGACTTTTTGTTGGAACCTCCAGGACATAATAAAGAAAATGAAGATGATGTAGAGGTTATGTCAACAGACTCCTCAAGCAGTAGTAGTGACTCTGATTAAAAAAAGCATACAGAATTGAATACTGTAGAATTCTGTTTCTTAAACAATAGCAAACCTGTAAAAATAGGTAATATTGGCCATAGTGGAATTGTGCAGCCCATTAAAAATCAGATTTACTTTTTAAAGCCAAAATCATGATTTTAATTCTAGCCCATTTATTAAATATTTAGAGAAAAATCAAAATTTTCTGTTGGGCCCTAGCTGGTTGCACAGTGGTTAGAGCATTGGCCCGTGGACTGAAGGGTCCCAGGCTCAATTCTGGTCAAGGACAGGAATCTTGGTTCAGGCTTGATCCTCAGCCCCAATCAGGACATATGAGGGAGGCAACCAATTGATGTGTCTCTCACATAGATGTTGGTCTGTCTCTTCCCCTCCCTTTAAAAACCAATAGAAAAAATATCCTTGAGTGAGGATTTAAAAAATAAAAATTAGCTGAAACCGTTTTGGCTCAGTGGATAGAGTGTCGGCCTGCGGACTGAAAGGTCCCAGGTTCGATTCCAATCAAGGGCATGTAAGTTGGTTACAAGCACATCCCCAGTGGGTGGGGGGCATGCAGGTGGCAGCTGATTGATGTTTCTAACTCTATCCCTCTGCCTTCCTCTCTGTAAAAAAAAATAAATCAATATATTTTAAAAAGGAAAAGAAAAATTACTGATGAGACAAAAGATTATTCAATTCAGTGCCTTCTTACCCTGTTCTAGTCTAGTAGTGTTGGACTTGTACATAGTAGTTTAGAAATGAGATTTGAGATAAATGACCCATGTATATCACTAATCGGCCTCCTGGAAATATTTAGAAAATATTTTTTTAAAGGCAGCATATCACTGAATGTGCATCATATCAAAATAACAAAAACCCTTAAGAAAGTGAAGGTTGTCAGCTTCTTCTACAGGATTTGTACTATTTGTAATTATTGTAATTTTCAAAAATAAACTAACTTGTTTATACTATTTATGCATGTGTTTTAATTTAAACTACTTTCTATGTGGTTTAGAAAATTATTTCTGCCGAAATCAGTTTGGCTTTGTGGTTAGAGCGTCAGCCTACGGACTGAAAGGTCCCAGGTTTGATTCCGGTCAAGGGCATATACCTTAGTTGCAAGCACATCCCCAGTAGGGGGCGTGCAGGAGATGGCTGATCAATGTCTCTCTCTCATCAATGTTTCTAACTCTCCCTCTCACTTCCTCTCTGAAAAATCAATAAAATAAAAATTATTTATGTAAATTCAGTTGCATTTTATACATTCTTAAGTAGAATTCTGTTGTGTGAATGAACGTGACATAATAAATACAATTGAACTAGTAATCACAGCTGGTGGGTTTCTGAAAGGCCACACTGACACCCTTTTTGAAAGAAGAATAAAGTGGTGTGATGGGTTTTTTTAATAATTTCTTAAAACTTTGATCCTAAAAATAAAGAAAATTTTAGGATATATTTTATCTCAGTTCAATTTTTTTACCTTTGTATTAATATAAATTACCTTTAATGACATGCCAAAATATATAAATTACAGTCATTACATAATGTCCATTACACAATATAATAAAATATTAGCTGGTTAATTTTAAATAGATGATACAACAGCCAACAAAAAGAAAAGGTGGAGAGAGTTGAAATAAATACAGGAAAATCTTGGTGCTTGTTGAATCTGGGTATAGGGTATATGGAAGCTTATTGCACTGTTTTCTACTTCTGATATGTTTGAAAATTTTCATATTAAAAACTTACTTTGTTTTCCACATCAAAAGTTCTCTTCATACCCTGTTTTCAAATGCCAAGCTATCTGAGATAGCTTTGATGATGCCAGAGCTCCAATTTAACGATTCCAGGTTGGAAAGAGTATATGGGAACCCATGACACCAAGCATTTATCAAGATTTAGGTCATAGCTGAAATTGGTTTGGCTCAGTGGATAGAGCGTCGGTCTGCAGACTGAAAGGTCCCAGGTTCGATTCCAGTCAAGGGTATGTATCTTGGTTGTGGACACATCCCCAGTAGGGGGCGTGCAGGAGGCGGCTGATTGATTCTCTCATCGATGTTTCTAACTCTATCCCTCTCCCTCTCTGTAAAAAAATCAATAAAACACAAATAAAATAAATAAAAAATAAAGAAGATTTAGGTCACCCATTAGTTTGCTAGGGCTGCCATAACGAAATAACAGACTAGTGGCTTAAATTTATTTCACTTCCAGAGACCAGAAGTCCCAAGGTATGGGAGGTTTAGCAAGTCTCTCTGGCTTGCAGATGGTCACCTTCTTGCTGTCTTCACATGGCCTTTTCTTTGCACCCCACAGCCCTGCTGTCTCTCTTGTGTGTCCCAATCACCTCTTTTCATAAGGACAACAGATTGAATTAGGGCCCACCCTAATGGTGTCATTTTAACTTAATCACCCCTTTAAAAGGTCCTATCTCCAAATATAGATACATTTTGAAATACTGAGGATTAGGGTTTCAACATAAGAATTTAGGGAGGATGAAGGGGGACCAATTCAGCCCATAAGAGCCTGTGTAAACTATTAACTAAATGTATAATGGATGTTTATCCTAGTGAGATAATTGCTTTTTTATTTGATATATATGTTTGTATGTTGAGGTCCCTTGTTTACTGATGTATGTAATATACTTAAGACCATTTTAACTGAATTTGGCTAATATTTCAGTTAAGTATTATGACAGGTGAAGGATGGTACTGGATTGTCGATTTAATTTGCATCTCTCAGATACTGACTTTGAGCATGTTTTCATATGTCTCTTGGCCTTCTTCTTTTGAAAAAATTCTATTTTTGTTGTATCTGCAACTTAAACGTTTTTCAGCAATTTTATAAGACTAAGTCTGGTCATGATATATCTCTCTGATTAGAATGTCTGTATGAGAAAGTGATTTTCTTCAAAACAATTTGATCTTTGGCCATTTAAGCAGTTTTGTTTTCACACAGTAGTTACTTACATTTCTTAAGGCATATTTGTCCCTAAATCTTTTGCTGAAACCTCTTAAAGTGTCTTAACTGCCTTACCTTCTGACACATAGAATCAAATATGAGCATTAGAGATCATATGGCATAGGTTTCAATTGCGCTTCATGTAGCATTGACTGATTGGTTACTGTATTGAAAAGGTTTCTTGGGTCAATCGGGTCAGTCAGTAAGAAGGAATATTTGCCTTACTGGATGTGATCTAGTGCCCCCATTGTCATCTCACTTCCTCCCCACTACACACCTGCCCCTGCTCCCCAATCCCTTATATTTTCCTTCCTTACATGTTTTGAGCACCTTCCAGGTGCTGAGGATACACCTGCCTTCCTGGACTTTATGGGGGGATAAGGTGGAGGAAAGACAGATAATAATCACATAGATGAATAAAACAAATTCATATAGTACAAAGTATCCTATCTAATAAAAGAGTAATTTGCAAATTAACCATCACTCTAACACACAAGATGATGGTTCCCATGTGGTCAAAGATAGCTGCCCCTATGTGGACACTATATGGCCTGCAGGGGAAGGCAGTTGGGAGGGACCAGGCCTGTAGGAGTAGGAGGTTGGGGTGACCAGACCTGCAGGCAAGAGCAGTTGGAGGGGACCCAGGTTTGCAACGGAGGGCAGTTGGAGGTGATCAAGACTGCAGGGGAGGGCAGTTGCGGGTGACCAGGCTGGCAGAGGAGGGAAGTTGGGGGCAACAGGGCCTGCAGGGAAGGGCAGTTGAAGGGGACCCATGCCTACAGGGGAGAGCAGCTGGGACAGGGGAAGGCAGTTGGGGGAGACCAGACCAACAGGGGAGAACAGAGGCAATGAGGCTGGCAGGAGAGGGCAGTTATATGTGAACGGGTCAGCAGGGGAGGGCACTTGGGGTGACCTGGATGGCAGGGGAGGGCAATTACGGGGGGCATTCTGGCCAACAGGGGAGCAGTTAGGCATCAATCAATGTGGCAGAGGAGTCCTTGGGGGGTGATCAGGCTGGCAGGCAGAAGCAGTTAAGGACGATCAGGAAGGCAGGCAAGGGAACAGTTGGGAGCCAGCAGTTGGGAGCTAGCAGTCCTGGATTGTGAGACTGATTGGGCCTACATGGGCAGTCAGACATCCCTTGAGGGGTCCCATATTGGAAGAGGAAGAGAATGCAGGCTGGCTGAGGGACACACACACACCCACCGTGGATGGTTTAGTGCACCAAGCCTCTAGTAATAAAGTAAATCCGACACATTTCAAAACCCTTCCCAAAGGAAGGAAAAAAAAATGCCTCTAAAGAGTTGTGTAAGAGGTCAGAAAGGTATTAAAAGACAAATACCCTTCGGGGGAAGATGGAGGAGGGTGGAAGTAGGCAAAGTGGGATGGGGAAGGGAGACCCTGCAATAATATCAACGTTAAAACATTTTTAATTTAAAAAATGTAAAAATATAAAAGACAAATAGACATATGAGGATTAATTTTAAAATGATTAAAGGACAAAAATGTTATAATCAAACACATGATCTCTTGAAGTGTAATCCAAAGTTTGCACAGATTTTTAAACAAAAACAAATGCCATGCTTTTAATTTTCTTTCTTTTTTAAAAAATATTTTTTGATTTTTTTTTTTTTTACAGAGAGGAAGGGAGAGGAATAGAGAGCTAGAAACATTGATGAGAGAGACATTGATTAGCTGTCTCCTGCATACCCCCTACTGGGAATGTGCCCGCAACCAAGGTACATGCCCTTGACCAAAATCGAACCTGAGACCTTTCAGTCTGCAGGCTGACGCTCTTATCCACTGAGCCAAACCGGCTTCGGCAAAATGCCATGCTATAAGATGGCTGCTTTTCCCATTGAAAAAAAAAAAAGCATTATTTGATCATTGAGTAATGAAAGGAAGAGTCGGAGACTCTCCGATATGGTGCATGTTTCAAAATCACCAAGTCAACCTTGTTTGGGGGCTATTGTGTATAGGAAGTCAGAAGACAACGATCTTTGTATCCCAGTAATAAATCCCACTTGATGGTAGTAATATATTATATGCTGAATTCAGTATGCTAATATTTTGTTGAGGATTTTTGTATTTCTGTGGTATCAATTCTCATTTTTCCTCTTACATTTCTGATTTTTTTAATTTGGGTTTTCCTCTTATGAGTCTAGTTAAACATTTATCAATTTTTTTTATTTATTCAAATGACCTCTTAGTTTCATTGATCTTTTGTATTATTTTTATTTATTTATTTATTTTTAATACATGTTATTGATCTTTTACAGAGAGGAAGGGAGAAATAGTTAGAAACATCAATGAGAGAGAGACATCGATCAGCTGCCTTCTGCACACCTCCTACTGGGGATGTGCCCACAACCAAAGTACATGCCCTTGAACGGAATCGAACCTGGGACCTTTCAGTCTGTAGGCCAACACTCTATTACTTTTTTTTTAAGGTGCTATTTTGTTTATTTCTGCTTTGATCTTTATTTCCATGCTTCTACTCACTTCAGGTTTTTGTTATTCTATTCCTAGTTTCTTTAAGGGTTACATTACATTGTTTAATTCCTGTTTTTCTAGTTTCTTGAGGTAGACCTGTATTGTTATGAATTTCCCTCTTAGGACTGATTTCTCTATAACTCATAGATTTTAGATTATATTTTTATTTTCAATTGGATCAAGATATCTTTTGATTTCTTCCTTTATCTCATTATTAACCCATTTATTGTTTTTAGATTTTATGTATTTGTGTTTTTCAGGATTCCCTACCCTTTTTAATTAATTTCTAGTTTCATACCATTGTGATCAGAGAAGATGCTTGATATGATTTCAATATTCTTAAATTTATTTTAGACTTGTTTTGTAGCCTAACATGGTCTTTCCTGAAAAACATTCCAAGGGCAATGGAAAAGAATGTATATTAGCTACTCTGGAGTGAAATACTGTAAAAATAACAATAAAATCCATCAGATGTGTCATTAAACAACAGTCTTTCTTTGTTGATTTTCTATCTGAAAGATCTATTCGTTGATGTTAATGGAGTGTTAAAAGTTCGTTCCTCTACGATATAACTGTCGATCTTTTTTATTTTTTTATTAAGGTATTACATGTGTACATCTCTTATAATTGCCCCCCCCACCCATTCCCATACAGGCTCTCACCCCCCAGTATCTTGTGTCCATTGGTAATGCTTATATACATGCAAACAATTCCTTTGCTTGATCGATTATCTCCCACACATCTCCCAAAACTTTCGGCTGTAATTTGACGTCTGTTTGATGCTTTACTGCCTCTGCATCTTTTTTTTTTTTTTTCATCAGGTTATAATGTTTTATAATACACAAATGAGTGAGATTATGTGCTATTTTTCTTTCATTGACTGCCTTATTTCACTTAGCATAATGCTCTCCAGTTCCATCCAGGTTGCTGCAAATGGTAATAATTCCTTCATTTCTATGGCAGTATAGTATCCCATTGTGTAGATGTACCATAGTTTTCTGATCCACTCATCTGCTGATGGGCACTTAGGCTGTTTCCAAATCTTAGTTATTGTTAATTGTGCTGCTATAAATATATGGGTGCATATCTCATTTCTGATTGGTGTTTCTAGTTTCTTGGAATACATTCCTAAGAGTGGGATTGCTGGGTCAAAGGGGAGCTCCATTTTTAGATTTATGAAAAAACTCCATACTGTTCTCCACAGTGGATGCACTAGTCTGCAATCCCACGAGCAATGCATGAGGGTTCCTTTTTCTTCCCATCCTCACCAGCACGTCATTTGTTGATGCAGGTGAAAGATGGTCCTGGACTGTTCATTTGATTTGCATCACTCAGATAATTAGTGACTTTGAGCATTTTTTCATGTGTCTCTTGGCCTTCTGTCTTCTTTTGAAAAAATTCTATATAGGTCTGTTGCCCATTTTTTTATTGGATCATACATCTTCCTTTTATTAAATTATATAAGTTCCATGTAGATGTTGGAGATTAAATCTTTATCAGTGATATATGTTCTCATACAGTGGGCTTTCTTGTTGTTTTGTTGATGGTTTCTTTTGCTGTGCAAAAGCTTTTTATTTTGATGCAGTCCCATTTCTTTATTTTCTGTTTAGTTTCCATTGCCCTAGGAGCAGTATTAGTGAAGAAGTTCCTTTGTCAGATATCTGAGATTTTGCTGCCTGTGGATTCTCTAGTATTTTTATGGTTTGAGTTTATGTTTGTGTATAGTGTAAATTGGTGGTCTAGTTTCATTTTTTTTGCATGTATCTGTCCAATTTTCCCAGCACCACTTATTGAAGACACTGTCTTGACTCCACTGTATGTTCATGCCTCCTTTGTCAAATACTAATTGAGCATAGTGGTTTGGGTCAGGATCTGGATTCTCTATTCTATTCCATTGGTCTATATGTCTGTTTTTGTGCCAGTACCAGGCTGTTTTAAGAACATTGGCTTTGTAATACAGCTTGAAAGCTGGTATTGAAATCTAGTTAATTCTTCTTTCTCAGGATTGCTGTGGCTTTTGGGGTCTTTTTTTATTCCAAATGAATCTTTGGAGAGTTCTTCCAGGTCTCTGAAACATGTTGTTGGTATTTTAATGGGGAGTGCATTGAATCTATAGATTGCATTGGTTAGTATGGACATTTTAATGTTGATTCTTCCAATCCGTGAACAGTTTGTTCTTCCATCTGCTTACATCTTCCTCTATCTCTTTTTCCAGTGTACTGTAGTTTTCCACATATAGGTCGTTTACTTCCATAGTTAAGTTTATTCCTAGGTATCTTAATTTCTTTGGTGCAATGGTAAATAGGATTGCTTTTTTAGTCTCTCTTTCTGTAAGGTAACTATTAGTATATCAAATGCAATAGATTTCTTGGCATTAATTTTATATCCTGCTACATAACCAAATTCATTTATTAAGTCTATTAGTTTTTTGATGGAGTCTTTTGTTTTTTTTATGTACAATATCATGTTATCTGCAAATAAGGAGAGTTTTCTTTTCCAATTTGGATGGCTTTTATTTCTTCTTCTTCTTCTGTAATTGCAATGGCTAACATTTCCAGTACTATGTCGAATAGGAATGGTGAGTGTAGGCAATTCTGTCTTGTTTCTGTTCTTAGGGGAATTGGTTTTAGTTTTGCCCAGTGCATATGATGTTAACTGCAGGTTTATCATATATGGCTTTTATTATGTTGAAGTAATGATCCTTCTATTCTCAACATGTTGAGAGATTTTATCAAGAAAGGGTGTTGGATTTTGTCAAATGCTTTTTCTGCATCAAGTGATATGACTAAGTGATTTTTATCCCTCAGTTTGTTTATGTGATGTATCACGTTTATTGATTTGCTGATATTGTACCATCCTCGCATTCCTGGGATACATCCTACTTGGTCATGGTGTTTGATCTTTCTGATGTACTGCTGGATCCAAATTGCTAGCATTTTGTTGAGGATTTTGGTATCTATATTCCTGAGGGATATTGGCCTTTAATTCTTTCATTATGTTATCTTTATCTGGTTTTGATATTAGGGTAATGCTGGCTTCATAGAATGAGCTTGGAAGTGTTCCTTCTTGAAATTTTTGAAATAGTCTGAGAAGTATAGGTTTTAATTCTTCCTTGAATTCTTGATAAAACTCCACTGCAAAGTTGTCTGGCTCCGGGCTTTTGTTTGCTGGAAGCTTGTTGATTGCTTCAATTTCTTCCACAGTTATTGGCCTATTGAAATGTTTAAATTCTTCCTGATCGAGTTTTAGAAGGTTATATTTTTCTAGAAATATGTACATTTCCTCCAGGTTATTTAGTTACTTGGAATACAGTTGTTCATTCTTTAACAATCCTTTGTACTTCAGTGGGGTCTGCTGTTATTTCAACTCTTTCATTTCTGATTTTGTTTATTTGCATCCTCTCTTTGCTTCTTGGTGAGCCTGGCTAGAGGTTCATCAATCTTGTTTAGGCTTTCTTTTTTTGTTTGTTTGTTTTATTTTTGTTTTGTTTACTAAAAATGTTTATTAACATTTCAAAGTATGGAAAGAGGCTTACAAAAGCCAGCCGATAGCTGCTTATACTTGACTGACCAAGAATAGTACAGATCATGAAGATCCATGATTTTCAGGTTTGAGTGTGCATTAGAAACCCTTGGAAGGTTTATTAAATCAGAATGCCAGATCTACCTGCTTTTTTTTACATTTAATAAACCTTTATTGTTCAGATTAATAAAATTGTTTCTCTTCCCCTACCCCATAACTCCCCTCAATCCAGTTCCCACCTGCCCTTACCTGCCCCCCCCCATTTTTCTCATCCATAGGTGTACGATTGTCATTTCTTCCTGCACCCCCTTACTCCATTCCACCTGAGAACTGTCAGTCCACTCCCTTTCTATGCCCCTGATTCTATTATATTCACCAGTTTATTCTGTTCATTAAATTTTTGATTCACTTGATTTTTAGAATCACTTGCTAATATGTATTTGTTGTTCCTAATTTTTATCTTATCTTTTTCTTCTTCCTCTTCTTAAAAAGTACCTTTCAGTATTTCATATAACACTGTTTGGTGGTGATGAACTCCTTTAGTTTTTTCTTATCTGTAAAGCTCTATATCTGACTTTCAATTCTAAATGATAGCTTTGCCGGGTAATCTTGGTTGTAGGTTCTTGCTACTCATCACTTTGAATATTTCTTGCCACTCCTGTCTGACATGCATAGTTTCTATTGAGAAATCAGCTGACTATCGTATGGGTGCTCCCTTGGATGTAATTAACTGTTTTTCTCTTGCTGCTTTTAATATTCTCTCTTTGCCTTTTGCTCTTGGCATTTTAATTATGATGTGTCTTGGTGTGGTCCTCTTTGGATTTCTTTTGTTTGGGGTGCTCGGTGCTTCCTGGACTTATAAGTTTATTTTGTTCACCAGGTGGGGGAAGTTTTCAGTCATTATTTCCTCAAGTAGGATTTCAGTACCTTGCTCTGTCTCTTCTTCTGGCACCACCATAATTCTCATGTTGGTACGCTTGAAGTTGTCCCAGAGGTTCCTTATACTATCCACATTTTTGGGTTCGTTTTTCTTTTTGCTTTTCCAGTGGAGTGTTTTTTGCTTTTGTGTATTTCAAATCTTTGACTTGATTCTAGAGTTGCTCTAGTCTGCTGTTAGGTCTCTGTATATTTTTTTCTTTCAGTCAGTGTATGTTTAATTTCTAATTGATCCTTTTTCATGTCCTTGAGAGTATCGCTAAATTTATCTATCTTTTCTAGGAAATTCTTGAAAACTCTTATAACCGTGGTTTTGAAATCTATATCCAGTCATTTATTTTCCTCCATTTCCTTCATTTGTAATCTGTTCCTTTGTCTTCACATTTTCGATACTACCAAGTTGGTAGAGTAGCTTTGTGTGCTAGGTGTCCTAAAGGGCCCAGTGGCTCAGCCTCCCCAGTTACCTGAGGTGGACACACTTATCACACCTCTATGTATACAGCCTTGTTATAGTTAACTCTTGATTGTTGTTGGTATCACTAGGAGGAAATGACCTCCAGGCCAATTGGCTGTGGGGATCAGCTGTTTCCACACCAGGAGAACTTCTGTGCTGGAGTCAGCCTTATCAGAAAAGACTTGCAAAATTGCAAAAGCCTCTGTGCTCGGCTTGGATGGGGCTATCTCAGGGCTAACCAGACAACTTTGGCTTCCCATCATTCCTGCCCAAATAAGGCCCCTGCGTCTCACTGTCCCTCGGTAATTGCTGCAGCCCTCTCTGTGTGCAGTTGCCTTTCATGGCTCCCCTGAGTTTCCGTTAGCTCTAGGGGCCCGTATGAGTCTGGGTCCCCAGGATCTCACCTGAAACTGGGGTTCAGTGCAGTCGGAACTGGAGTTCAGAGCAGTCTGTAGGTTCCATCTTCTTCTGGCTTGAGAAAGCCAGCAGCACAATCAGCATGCATTCGTGCGTGTGCCTCCAGCCCTCTTCCTTTTGCAGCTCCCATGAGTTTCCAAAGCACTCCTCCCTTTTTTCAATAGTCCAGATTCCTCGCATATGAGTCTCGCCCAGAATTGGGATTCAGTGCACTCGGGAGTTTTCTTCTCCCTCCCACTAAAGCAAGCCAGCCAGGCACTCTGCCGCCTGTCCTCTCTATGCGCTTGTCTCCATAATTCAGCTTTTTGAAGCTCCTCTGAGTCTCCATGAGCCCCTCTCTTTCCTTCTGGTTGTATAATTTCCACTCAGCCAGCCTTCCTGTGATTCTGGATGATGTCCGTTCTGTTTTTTAACTGTAGTTTTGAAATTGTTGTTCGAGGCAGCAATTTAGGTGTTCACTTATGCCACCATCTTGGTTTCTCCCTTGTTTATCCTTTCAAAGAACCAGCTCTTGGTTTTGAGGATCTTTTGTATTATTTCTTTAATCTCTATGTCATTTATCTCTGCTCTAATCTTTATTATTTCCTTCCTTCTGTTTACACTGGGATACTCTTGTTGCTCTCTTTCTAGCTCTTTGAGTTGTAGGTTTAGGTGGTTTATTACCAGTTTCTTGTTTTTTTGCAGTAGGCTTGTAGAGCTTTGAACTTCCCTCGCATGACTGCTTTTGCTGTGTGCCATAGACTTTGGATTGTTGTGTTTTCATTGTCATTTGTTGCTATGATTTTTTTATTTTTTCTTTGATCTCTCTGGGAACCCACTCATTATTTTATAGCATGCTGTTCAGTCTCCATGTACTTGATTTCTTTGGATTGTTTTTATTATAGTTGATTTCCAGTTTATGCCATTGTGATCTGAGAAGATGCTTGATATGATTTCTATCTTCTTGAATTTGAAGAGACTTTGCCTATGACCCATCATATGGTCTATCTTTGAAAATGACCCATTTGCACTTGAGAAGAATGTATATTCTGTGGCTTTGGGATGAACTGTTCTGAAGATGTCAATTAATACCATCTGGTCTAGTGAGTCATTAAGGATTGATGTTTCTTTTCTGATATTTTTAGAGGATTTGTCCAAAGGTGATAGTGCAGTATTAAAGTCTCCTACTATGATTGTATTGCTGTCCATCTCTCCCTTGATATCATCCAGGAGTTTATGTATTTGTGTGCTCCTTTGTTGGATGTTTATAAAGTAGAAGACCTGGTGAAACTCTATAGGTTTGTGACAAGTTTTTGAAGCTATAAAATATCTGCTTAGAAAAGTACAGCATAGTAGGGGGATGAGGGCTTTTGCTGGGGGGCAGGAGCAGGTGGGGAGAGGTCAATGGGGAAAAGGAGACATGTAATACTTGCACCAATAAAGAATTTTTTTTAAGTACAGCATAAATAGATATCTCAATAAATTTCTACCCAATGATATTTGAAATAAACCTATGGTAGAGATTTACGTATAGGACTTGTCTAGGTTCTTCTTATCTAGCCTCACATGCCTACCATGCAGGAAGAAGCCAGGGACAGGGATTAAGTCAACTCTAGAAGGGAGTAAAAATAATGAGCAAGCCACAGAAGGATATGGAATAATCAAATAGGAGCAGAACTCTGTGTGACATTCATGAGTTTATCTGAAATTCAAGGAATATACACCTATTATAGTTGAACTCCTCAAACATTCTAATATCAAGAAAAGTACATAAAAATTAATAGAAAATGAAATTTATAAATGGTGAATTATACAATATACACATATAATTTTGAAAAAGCAAGCAATTAAGAACTTAAAAAATGATATCCAGTTTTTGGAGAAAATATTCTTTTGTCACATGTATTATAGTAATACTTGAGTCTTTTTAAAAGGAAAAAATTCAAATGTAATCAGCTCTAAAAGAAGCATAGGATTTTACAAAAGTAGGCTCATAAAGAAAAAGAAGTAAACTTGTGATCTAATCCAGCAGTTCTTAAAACTTTTTTATTTGAATCTCTTTATATTCTTAAAATGAGTTTTGGTTTGTGTAGGATTTTATCAGTAACATCCTATATAATAAAGATGTAATATGCAAATGGTTATTACACCGTGAAGCATAATGACCAACTGAGTAAGGACTGGGATCACAAGGAGAGTCAGGCAACAAGCTACAAGCAGGCAGCAGAGAGTTACCTGAGGGGGCAGAGCAGCAAGCTCTAAGGGAAGAGGAGGGTGGCAGCGACCTACTGGCGAGCTACTGGCACACAAATTCCTGCACAGGGCTACTAGTTTATCATATTAGGAATTAAAACTGGAAATATTTTTAACATGTTATTAATTCATTTACAAATAAAACCCATCCAATGTTAACATTTTCTATAATAAATAAAATGAAAAAGGCATTGTCTTACATTTTTGCAAATATCTTTAATATGTGGTTTCATAGAAGAGAGCTGAATTCTCATACTGCTTTTGCATTTAGTCTGTCAGCGCAAATCACGTAGCATTGAGAAAACTCCTCAGATACTCAGGAAAGAAGACAGTAAAAAGGCAAATCATGTCTTAGTATTAAAAAACAGCTTGGATCTTAAGTATCCTTCAAAGGG